>QEPC01006548.1:1168336-1183410 GCA_003113815.1 Sphenodon punctatus | reverse complement strand
ATTTATCCATTAATTGCAGATTCCTTGATAACAATAAGAGTGTTGGAAAATGAAAAGGTCAGGAACTCTGCTTGAGATGCTTAATGGTGCAGTTCAGTAAAAGTCCTGATTAACCACCAAACTGTACACAATGCCCTTTGGTAACAAGTCTTTTAACTTTCTTATTCAAAGGGAATAATTGCACCATTTCTCAGGGCTGCTGCAATGTCGTAGCAATGGGTCCACACCATTAATCATACTAATGCAGAATAAGTGATTTTATGCTTATGTTTTAATTATGTATGCTTAGGTTAACGTATGTGTAGCTTGCACTTTGTTTATTTTGAGTGTATTTACATTTAACACATGTGGACATTGACTTGGGGTAATTTCAGATGTAACGAAATCGCTGTTCACCACAGTGGACCACAGTGGATCACCTGCGGTGGTGGCGAGGCCATCCACATCGGCTGTCTCTTATACACATCTAGATGTGTATAAGAGACAGCTGGGGGGGAGACCCCAAACAGGGATGCAGGGAGACACACACGGGGGAGGAAGCGATCCCAAACAGGGATGCAGGGAGAGGGACTTTTATAGACACACTGGGTTAAGGGCACACTTACCAATACAGACAACAGGGAGAGACAAGGGTTGCACCAAAGAGCCAGACAATGAGGATGGAAGGGGGAAGGACCAGGAACCCACACACACACACAGAGGCAACCAACAGCCCTCAGGGAGTGGGAGAGCGGGACGGGTACAGCAAGTAACGGGAAAGGAAGGGAAGGTCCACAAGATAGAGCACATCATCTTGCGAACTGGTGGCAGGTTAAGAGCAGTTGCTCCCACAGCTTCCTGTGGCCACACCATGGGTTATATGCCAACCTGTGGCCAATCAGGAAGCTGGGAGCCAAGGCCAGGGGAACAAGGCACAGCTGGGGAGGGGAGGGGCAACACAGGAGGCGGAGGCATGAAAGAGGACACAGGTGTCTGGACCCAGCCATTAGTACTGCCCAGAGTAGCACCAGCTGCTGAGGCAGCGCTCCAGATCCTCTAGGGCCAGGAGTTCAAGATCCAGTCCTCATACTGGACAATTAATCAGGACCTATTTTGGCTGATCTTGTTCCAGCTGGGACATGCAGCACCAGCCGCGGTTAGAGGGACGGGGGGGCGGTGTAGCTATGATTTTTAAAGAGGGCTGGTCTGTGAGGAGGTATCCAGTGCGATCCATGGTAGGCACTGAAGGTCTCCACCTTGTGTTTGATTTGGCGGGGAACAGTTTAGGAGTGCTGCTGGTATACCGTGCACCTACCAGTATGGCGGCCTCCCTGCATGTTCTGGCGGAGGCAGTGTCGGAGGTGGTGTTGCAGTCCCCAAAGACGATAGTCTTGGGGGACCTCAAAATTCATGCCGACACTGTTCTCAGGGAAGCCGAGCATGAGTTCATGGCTGCCATGGCAACCATGGTTCTGTCCCAGAGGGTCAACGGCCTGACACATCTTGGAGGGCATACCTTGGGCCTCATGTTTTGCACTGGCCTTGAGACGGGTACTCCATTAATGGGGGAGATATCAGCTGTGCCCTTGTCATGGATGGATCATTACCTCCTGCAGACCTCCCTTCTAGCACATGTCTGCCCCCGGAAGGGTGTGGAACCTACTAGGACGGTCTGCCCCTGGAGGCTGTTGGACCAATTACGGTTTCTAGGCACTCTGGGGAAGACACCCTCTGATCTTGACGACCGTCTCGTCGATGACCTCGTTAGGCTGTGGAACATCTTGCTGACGGAGGCCATCGATCAGACGGCTCCCAGGTGTCCGTTGCCCAGGCAGAGGCTCCGCAGACCTCCTTGGTTTTCTGAGGAGCTGCGGATGCTGAACCAAGATGGGCGATGGTTGGAGCGACGGTGGCATCGTTCTCGTACTGAAGCCGACAGATTGAAGCATAGGGCTAGTTTATGAGCCTATGCTGTGTCTATGCAGGCAGCAAAGAGGGAGTTCTTTGCTGCCCTCATAGCATCTGCTAAATCTCATCCAGCGGAGCTGTTCCGTGTTGTGAGGGGGCTGGTCAGTCCGGCCTCCCTCAATCCTGGAGTTGAGTCATCGTCTGCCCACTGTGACATTTTTGCGGATTATTTTGCAGATAAAATCACTCGTATTCACCATGACCTTGATGCTGCACTTAATAAAGTGGAGAAGGTAGAGGTTGTAGAAGCCCCGGCTTGTCCAATTTTGTGTGATCAATTTCAGTCGGTGACACCCGCTGACATGGTGGGTGTGCTTGGGGCGGTTTGAGCCACCTCTTGCGAATTAGATTCATGCCCGTCCTGGCTGGTTAAGAGCTACCGGGAGATAATGGGGCCGTTGCTCGCCAGGGTGCACAACGACTCCCTTCGGGAGGGCAGAGTGCTGGGCTGCCTTAAGGAGACGGTGGTGCGGTCTCTGCTCAAGAAACCATCAGTTAACGTTGACTCCCTTGCCAACTATCGGCCTGTCTCTAACCTTCCCTTTTTAGGGAAGGTTATTGAATGGGTAGTGGCTCAACAACTCCAGGAGCATCTTGACCGCGTCGATTATCTTGATCCTCCTCAGTCTGGCTTTCATCTGGGTCATGGCACTGAGACAGCACTTGTGGCATTGATGGATGATCTCCACTGTGAGAAGGATCGGGGTCGTTCAAACCTATTGGTCTTGTTACATCTTTTGGCAGCATTTGATACCGTTGACCATGAGATGTTGGTGGCGCACCTGCGGGACAGTGTGGGGGTGGTTGGGATTGTTCTTGAATGGTTCCGCTCATTCCTGACCGGGAGAAGTCAGCGGGTGGTACTCAGTGACTGTTTTTCATCCTACCATGACCTCTTGTGTGAGGTTCCACAGGGTTCTGGTTTGTCCCCTCTCCTGTTCAACGTGTATATGCAGCCGCTCAGTGAGGTGATCAGAAGGTTCAGGGTGAGATGTCATCAGTTGTGAGGTCCGGGGACAGACCGGGGGAAGGGGTCAGAGCTGGAAAGGGTCCAAACACACACAGATATACGGAGCAGCAAGGTTATGCCTGAAAACAAACCCTCAGGATCGTATAGGGCTTCTAGGATTAATAATCCACAGCCTGGATCATCATGGAGCAATGGGGTTAAGCGCACACCTCTGGGCTGCCAACACAACCATGCACACAGGGTGAAGGGAAGGGATGGGCAGTGTGGGTAGTGAGGGGGGAGCAAGAGTGCCAAGTCCCAGGAGGGGGGGAAGTGGGATAGGGCACTCACACACTGGAGGGGTCCAAGGCTAAGTGTAACAAGGGTTCAACAAGGGATGGTCCACACCAACCTGTTCCATACTGCAATCACTCACCTCAAGCACTCGTCCCTCTCGTCCTCCTCAGCCACACAACCCACAAGCACTAATGCCACTTTTAGACGAGGCGCTGAAAAGCACCTCCTGAGCCGCGCATTAAGAGAGAAGCTGCACCGCCCTGCCGGAAGTGACGTTCTCCCCGTTGCCGGCAACAGCGGCAGCCGGAGACGTGGCACTTTGCAGAGGCGCGTTCTAGAGACCTCAATTTTCAGGTCACTGCCTATTTGCGAGATCGCTTCACTCCCCGGGTTCTAGGCCGGTCCCTGCGGTCATCCGGGGGTGCCATGCTGGAGGTCCCCCACGTTCTCGGTGGCCGTGCTGCACCTTTGGAACTCTCTCCCGGTGGGGGCCCGTCTGGCCCTGAACCTCCCAGCCTTTTGTAGGAACTGTAAGACCTTGCTGTTCCATCAGGCGTTTGGCGAGGGAGAGGGGTAAGGGTGGGTAGGGGGTGGGGAGATTGGTGAGGGTTAGGGCGGGTTTTGGTTTTTTAATTATTATTGTTATTGTTGTTGTATGATGTTTTAATTTAATGTAATGGTATTTTATATTTATGTTTATGTTAATCTTTTTAGCCGCCCCGGGCTGCCTGGGTGGAGGATGTCAATGCAGAAAGAAGCTCTAAGGATCCTAAAATTAATTCAGCTGGGTTGTGTTTTTATGAACTGGTATCAACATTCAGACTAAAAATCCTGAATGGTTCGGTCCTGCATGACATCCCTAGTGGTCTAACGTTTACATCCCCTAGGGGGAGGAGTGTTATAGACTACATGGCTATCTCAGGAGATGTGTATGTGTATTTGTTGGATTTTGAAATTGTGGCCATGATAGATAGTGACCACTTTCCTCTTCAATTACGATTACAACTGGAGTTAGTAAGGGTTGACTCTTCCTTTTTGAACGAATTATTGGAAATTAATACAGGGAAGTGTAAGATTAAGTGGTCACCTGAAGAGGAAGGAGATTTGAGGGCACTATTGCATTCACCAGACTTAGGTCAGCTGTTGAGCCAACTGGAGCAGGCTGACAGTATAGGGGAAGCACTGGAAGCCTGGAACTCCATGGTCCTGAGCCTTCAACCCCTATTAACTTATGTCCCTAAAAATAGGCTGTCTGGCCAGATAAAGACAAAGGAGGGATGGTGGGATAGTGAATGTAAATTAGGGAAAACCACCCTTCGGAGGATGGCTCAGGAAGTCAACAAAGATAGGTCAGAGGGAGTACTAGCCCTCTATAAAGCCCAGTGGGCTAGTTATAAAAAAATTAATCCTGAGTAAAAAAAAAAAAGCTTTCTGGCACATATAATGGCTTAAATTACTGGAGTCAGCAAAAAGGAGGGATTCCAAGGAATTCTGGTCCTTGGTAAATCGGGTAGGGGCTAACCCAGTGGTTTATAGGGAACCAAAGGTAGCTACCGAAGTCTGGTCCGTCAATTTTTATGCCTTATTTAATGCAACAAGTGAAGCTGCTTCAAGTGCCCCGGAGGGTGATATACTTCTTCCCAATTGGCCACCAGTAACTCGGACTGAGGTTCTCGATCTAATCTTGGCAGTAAAACCTGGCAAGGCTCCAGGTCCAGATTATTTAGTTGGGGAAGTCTTCAAGGAAGCACCAGAGTGGTGGGCAGGGGCGATGGCCCAGCTGTTTTCCCATATTAATGCTGCCTGTATCATCCCAGAGGAATGGAAAATGAGCATTGTCGTGCCGATTTTTAAGAAGGGCGCCAGAGATAACCCACAAAATTATCGGCCAATCAGTCTTCTCTGCATAATTTCCAAACTATACACTCGATTATTATTGAACAGGCTGATGGGTTGGATCGATACAGAGGGAATTATTGCAGAGGAGCAGGCGGGCTTCATGCCTCATCGTGGGACGATAGATCATATATATGTCCTGGATCATCTGGTAGGAAAATACCTGAAATTAAAGCAGAAATTGTATGTGGCCTTTGTGGACCTCTCCACGGCCTTTGACCTGGTGGATCGAGAACAGTTGTGGGTAGAGATGGCCAGGCTGGGAATAGATCTTAGATTACTGCAGTTAATTCGCTCTCTCTACTCAGATACGGTTTTGAGAGTAAGAATAAATAATATGGGGGCCCTATCAGCCAGGATTCCAACAGCCCGAGGGGTAAGGCAAGGATGCCTTTTGGCACCTATTCTTTTTAACATTTATGTTAACCCCATTATAGCGGCACTGAAGGACCAAGGGCGGTTTACGGCTCCAAAGGTACTAAATAAAAAATTGACAATGTTGACGTATGTGGATGATTGTCTGCTTCTAGGCTAGGATTATCTCACTTATTACAGGAGTTTGGGGAACAGTGTGGTAAGCTATCCCTGAAAGTTAATTTTTCAAAAACCAAAATACTGGTTTTTGCTCCTAGATTTCAACCTAGGGCCTGGTTTATGGGGACTAACATATTGGAGCAAGGGCCTAGCTATAGATACTTGGGAGTGATATTCTCCTATACTGGGAATTGGCGGAACCATGCTAAGGACTTAAAAGTCCAGATTGCCAGGGAATCCTCCTCCTTCATTAGGTTTTTTTATGGTAATGGAGGTGGTAATGTAAAAATAGCATTACAAATATTAGAGGCTAAATACATCTCTAAAGTTATGTATGGAGCACAGGTCTGGGCAGTTAGGGCAGAGATAGCGGGGATTGTAGATCCTGCAATAAATGGTGTGCTAAGAACCCTCTTGGGAGTACCCAAATCTACACCTATGGCAATTGTTAATCTGGAACTAGGTTGGCGCACCTGGCAGACTAAATTAGATTTAGTTACGATAGCCTTTTGGCATAAGTTAAGCCAACAGAAGGACTTAACATTAGCAGGTAAATGCCTCCTAGAAAAGGAAAAGGGAGTAGTTATAGATCCATGGTGGAAAGTGGTGCAGAAGAAGATGGTGGTGTTAGGGTTTTCTCCAGACGGTTTACGACAGATTCCTAAAGTAGCTATAAAAAAACAGGTCAGGAGACTGGGGAGGGATATAGCATATCAAAGTGAAAGGGCTACTGCCGCTTCTGCCCAGGCTTTCTCCTGGTATAGACTGATTATGCCGAGTATAGAAAGTGCTAGTTATGTGCAATCCTTATCTAACATCAACCTCAGAAGGGCCTATTTTTCTATTTGGGGATAAAAACTGTGAGCGATCAGAGCAGGCTGCAATTTTTGCTTGGAAGATGACCAAATTGAGGAAATGATATACCTGCAAAATCCCCTCTGAGAAAGGTTATGATGGAGGGGTGGCTTGAGGATATATTGAACAATTTCTGTAGTTATTAAGGAGGTTGTTAGGAAGGTTCCCTGATGTATTTAATTCATTAAGAGTGCAGGATCATGGTTGTTATAACTATGGAGGATGCCCAAATATTATGAATTATGCTGTGAATTATGCTATACTACATTTCGATTATTGTCTTATACTTAAAGTTGTATTTTTCATGAAGATTTTATGTTGTATAAGATGTTTTAAATTTTGCATAAGGTTATTTGGTTTGTATTTATTCATTATTATTATTTTATGTCTTGGCCATGGCGGAAGCCAGTGCCTAATAAAAGAACTGAACCAATGTTTTAATTTGTTTTACGATATTTTATATTTATATTAATGTTGTTAGCCGTCCCGGGCTGCCTGTGGCAGGAGAGGCGGGGTATAAAATTCTTAAAATAAATAAAAAATAAATTTTTTATTTCCTGAAGGCTGTGCACAGTAGTGTTCCTTGTGGGCAGAAAAGGGTGCTGACATAATAGTTAGAATTTCTTGACAGTGTGATATGATATTTATTGTTTATTATTTGTAGTTGATTTATCCATTAATTGCAGATTCCTTGATAACAATAAGAGTGTTGGAAAATGAAAAGGTCAGGAACTCTGCTTGAGATGCTTAATGGTGCAGTTCAGTAAAAGTCCTGATTAACCACCAAACTGTACACAATGCCCTTTGGTAACAAGTCTTTTAACTTTCTTATTCAAAGGGAATAATTGCACCATTTCTCAGGGCTGCTGCAATGTCGTAGCAATGGGTCCACACCATTAATCATACTAATGCAGAATAAGTGATTTTATGCTTATGTTTTAATTATGTATGCTTAGGTTAACGTATGTGTAGCTTGCACTTTGTTTATTTTGAGTGTATTTACATTTAACACATGTGGACATTGACTTGGGGTAATTTCAGATGTAACGAAATCGCTGTTCACCACAGTGGACCACAGTGGATCCCCTGTGGTGGCAGCGAGGCCATGCACGTCAGTTTGCTCCCGGCCAGATGTTCACCACAGTGAACACCCAACCGGGATCAAATTGACCACGGTTCTGGACCTCTGGCTGGCCGGAGGTCCAGAACCATGGTTAGATTGACCACAGGTCCGGGCCTCAGAGCTGGAACCATGGTCGCATTGGCCACGATCTGGGATGGGCTGAAGGTAACGTCTGTCGTGGCCCCGACCGTGGGATGGGATCGGGCGCAGCAGCCTCATTGGCCGCTGCGCCCGTTCATCTCCCCGAGGGCGGGCGGCCAGGGGAGCACGGGGGGGGGGAGGGCCATGCGGTGGCATGTCACATCACACCACACAGCCCCGCCCTTTCCCCGATCCCCGTCAAAGATCAGGCCGGCACATCTAAAGGATGGCTGACCTAATCACGGACCAGGATCCAAGATGGATCCTGGTACAGGGTTCAGTGTGGCGGGCCTCTGGGCCTGTCACGTCTGAAATTACCCATAGACAGGCTAATTTAATCATATCTGGGTACAGTGAAGACACTAGGCATCATATAATATACTACTATGATGATTTAAATCCATTTACTTGTTTCTGCCAACCCCTTTTTTGATTAACTAGATTTTTATATGTTTAGACGCCAAGGGGAGATGTTTTATTTAAGAAGGATCAATTGGAGTTGAGCATGAACAGCTAATTATTCTAAAACTCAATCAAATTTGTCTTGATTTTTAGTAATTCTGATACAAAATGGGATGGTATAATGGGAAGTGCAGTCAAGTCGGAATAGCAAGAATTTTAGCTCACTGGTGAAATTCTGGCTCCACTGCGGTAAATATTAGTTTTGTCACAGACATCAGTGAAGATAGAATTTCACCCAAGTGTTTAAAACAGGCTTGGAAACTTTTGAACCTTTTGAAATAAAAAGTAATTTAAATTCCACCCCCCACCCCCAAAAGAAACCTTCAGTGCTCTTTGATCATACATCTATCAGAAAAAAGTGATCAAAAATAGTTTTAAGCAGTGAATTTTTAACTAGTTTTTAAGTAGCAGACTTTTTTTAGTTAGGCTCATTTCTGGTTATTTTGATTGATTGATCCACTCTGGCCTTCTAAATTAATTGATCAAAATAAGAAGCTGATACAATCCATCATCTAATCATTACAGTGAATCCCAACTTGTGCATAGCACTCTCCAACAAATAGCTCTGTGCAGCAAACATCTGAACTTATGAAGCCTGGTTTCCTAAGGAAGAGAAGTTCAAATAAGTCAGTGGAATACTTTGACTACAAAAGGGCCATATGCGTGGGGTTGGTTGTACATAAGTCAACAATGGTCTGGGAACTGATCCTGGACCAGGATTGTATGTATTACGGAGACCTGGCTGGACACTGAGTCAGGACCTATCTTGCCTGACCTTGTTCCAGCTGAGTACTCCATAAAGCATCAGCCACAGTTGGAGGGGCAGAGGGGTGGGCTAGCCATTATTTTTAAGGCGATGTGATCTGTGAGGACTTATCCAGTGCAAACTGTGTCAGGCATTGAGGGCCTCCATCTTGTGACTGATTTGGCCATAGACAGATTGGGGCTGTTGCTAATATACTGTGCACCTACCTGTATGGCAGCATCTTTGTACGCTGTAGCTGAGCTGGTGTTCGAGGTGGTCTTTTGGTCCCCAAGGGCAGTGGTCTTGGGGACTTCAACATCCACGCTGACCCCAGGCTTGGGGGAGTGGAGCGTGAGTTCATGGCCACTATGACAACCATGGGACTGTCTCAAATGGTTGTTGGCCTGACTAATGATGGGGGCATACCCTAGACCTGATATTTTGCACTGGCCTTGAGGCGGGGAATACATTGGTTGGGGAGGTGTCAGCTGTGTCCTTGTCATGGACAGATCATTACCTTCTTCAGGCTGGTCTCCTGGCACAAGTCTGCCCTCGGAGAGGTGCAGAACCAGTTTGGTTGGTTCGTCCATGGAGACTCATGGAACCAAAGAGGTTCTGGAATGCTCTTGGGGAATTACCTTCCGATCTCGATGACCTTTCGCTCGATGACCTTGTGGCTTTTCGGAACATTCTGCTGACTCAGGCCATCGATCGAACGGATCCTAGGCGTCTGCTCCCTGAACACCAACAACACAGGTCCCTCTGGTTTAGGGAGGACCTAGAGCGGATGAAGTGTGAAGGGCGGTGGTTGGAGTGATGGTGGCACCGTACTTGTGCTGAAGCTGACCGGTTATGCCATAGAGTTAGTTTACGAATCATTGCTGTGGCTTTGTGGGCAGCAAAGAAGAGGTTATTTGCTGCTCTCATAGTGTCCGCGAAGTTGCGTCCAGCTGAGCTTTTCTGCGTGGTGAGGAGGCTGGTCAGTTCGGTCTCCCTCCTCCTGGAACTGGAATCTTCCAGTGCTAGCTGTGACTTGCTTGCCGACTTTTTTGTGGACAAAATCACTTGGATTCACCACAACTTGGAAACAGTAACAGGAAATTGATTAAATGTTCCACTGAGCTTCCTGAAAACTCCCTTAATTTTGGTATGTTTTGCACGTAACTATTAAGTATTAGAGTAGGTAGAAAACCAGAATAAGAAATTTTAATGTATAACTGTACTACCAATATTGTTTTATATCCCTAAAAGGGCATTGTTTTGTGTAACTCCCTTTGTATTAAAACTGAGGAAGTTAGTAAGAAATTTAAAGAACAATGCCTAATGTTCATTGTATTTTAACACTGTTTTATATCTTAACTTTGGAAGGTTTTTTCCCCGTGTTATTTACTTTGGGTTATGGGGAGAGTCAGTACACGTAATAAACTTTGAAACTTGGAGTCTGTTAAGTGGTGGTTAACACATGTGGCTTTCCCCCCCTAAATACCACAGTTTAAACCTTTAAATCCAGCCTTCAGTCTTAAGTCAAAAGTGTTTCCGCCCTACTCACCCCACCCCCTATCCCTAGACCCAATAGACTTTTCATTTAGGATGGAAGGCTGGTGGGGGAAGCCTTCTGTTTTTCAGCTGCTCAGAAGGAAAGTCCGTCCCCCCCCCGCCCTCCAAGTCCTCTGCAAGACAATTGTACCTCTCTCTGTCAGATTTCGTTTCTTGCCATTGAATGCTGAGAATAAAAATCACCACTGTAATTATTTCTATTGGACTGAGTATAGCGTCTAGTTTTAATAAACATTCTTAGTGGCATTTTAATATTAAAATGATTTTAACATTGGGCAACATATGGTACCAAAGCCAGATCCATTTCTTCAAGACTGACTTAAGTTGAAGTTCTAGGTCAATTGAATATTTTAGATGGTCCATTAAATTCTGCTTAAGCAGACTCCACTGTATTCTCTGGACCCTATCAATAACTTTGCCAAAATCTTATTGTTGATGATTTTGATTCTTTATTATGTGCCTATTAAAAGAAATGAATACATTTTAATTCTGAGGCAATACACTTTGTTGTCTATGCAGTGTTGTTGGATGATGGACAGGTCTAATGGTGGAGGTGAGGGACAGAGACAGAGGGTGCAGTCACACAAGGCGTTATCTTGCGTTGGCAAGCCTTACCTCAATTTGGGCACCGTTGCCATGTGATGCAGTGGCTCATGTGACCACCGGCTGCCAAATGTTCACCCTGAGGCTAGGCGGGCAGCTGGCTGTTACACCCTGCATCCTCAGGAACAGGCCAAGGACAAAAGGCATAGCAACCTTACCCAAAGTAGGTTAAGGCTGCCCAACTCGGTGCTCACGGTCCTGGTCCACATCTGACCTGCCACACAGTGAGAGCTGCTGCAGATTTTTGAGGAGCAGGTGCTGGCACCATTCCTGTGCAGCCACATCGGGCCAGGGCAGGGTAGTGGGCAGACTAGGGGAGGGTGGGTGGGATGGAGTTGGGCACCTGCGGATGTGACTGGCACCTCAGGGATGGCTGACAGTAGCCAGCCCAGTTTCCCCGTGAGGGTGGGGGAGGGGAGGGTGACCATCTGCCCTGCTGTCTGCGCTGGCCCCGAAGCGTGGCTGCTGTGATTGTCCACCCCGTGTACAGGCGGGATCAGGCTCCTCCCAGCTTGTGTGGCTTCACCTATAAAGATGTTTCTTTCATTCAAGCATATTCTGAAATAAACCATGACGCAAGAATAGAGTAAAAGAAATAGAAGTTATTACATAGAGAGAGTGGAATTATTTAGAGAAGTACACTGGGGATTAACCAGGAATAATGAAATGAAACCAAGAAAGTCAAAATTTATGCAAGAAAACTTCGTGACATTGATATATTATGTTGCGAAACAGTTTCCCTAGCGAAATGGTAGAACCTCACTCGCTTGAGACCGTTAAAACTATAATTGACAAAACTCTAGAAAATGTACTGTAGAGGAACAGTTCCACATTGCCAGAGAGAAGGGCAGGATAAGGCAATAGATTTTTCTCAGTCTCTAACATCCATTATTGTATTATAGAAAAGCCAAGCTTTGTCTATGTAGAACATATTCCAGAGATTTCCATGGGGTATCAACTGATCTTTAAAATAATCCTGTTCAACCTCTGAATTCATAAATTAAGCTTCTTTTCCCCTTTTTGTTCAGATACCTTTAATGAAAACTGGTGGAATTCCATTGTATAAAATATAATTCCACTTATAAAACCCTGTGTCCACTTCTCTCTGTATTATGGAAACATTTGTATGAGGTGTCTCTCTTAAAAGCAGCTTTAGCATTAGACTGAGCTTTTTCCCTCCCCCCCCGCCCCATTTAGTTAAAGTAGGGCTGGAGTGTCTATTACCATTTTACACTGCAATCCCATTGGACTGTTGGTCTGATTGACTCATCTGAGCTAACGGGAAATTGGCACTTGAACGGCATGCCATGTTGCCAATTAACTAATAGCAGTGTTCAAACACCCCAAAAAGAAAGAAAGAAAAATCTAAGAAGAGCTTGTCTTCCACTAAATATATGATATAGGGAGAATTAAAAGAAATTGTCTCAGTATGACAAAAGTGTTCATTTTCAATAAAAATACTGGTGCCTTTTTCAACTGCATTGCTGGTGTATTTTACCCTACCCAATATGCTCAAGCTCTGATGGACCTCCAGGGAAGAGAGTTCCATAATACCGGGCAGCAACTGAGCACACCTCCGTGTGGGCCGCTGTCATACGGACAAGATTGGCTGGTGGTACCCTCGAGTGCTCTCGGCCAACCGCGGGGGCCTCACCAGATCATAGAAAGAAAGGTGGTTTCTTAGGTATGTGGTGCCCGGATCATTTAGGGCTTTAAAGGTCAAAACCAACAATTTGAATTGTGCCTGGAAGGCTACAAGGAGCCAGTGCAGATTGTACAGCACAGATGTTAATGCACTCACGGTGACCCACCCCCGAAAGGAGCTGGGCCGCTGCATTCTGCACCAGATGCAGCTTCCAATCAGTCACCATGTAGAGTTCATTGCAGTAGTCTAGCCCGAGGTAATGAAAGCATGACTACTACACATTTCTATAGCGCTACTAGATGTAAGCAGAACTTTACAGTCACAGATTTTCAGACAGGACCCTGCCCAGTGGGCGTACAATCTTAAGATAGACACAGGTGAGGGGAACACAGACACACATATAGTCCCATTTTACAGATGGGGAACTGAGGCTGAGAGGTTGTGACTTGCCCAAGACCACCCAGTGAGTTGAGGGCTTGGGTGGGATTTGAACCCTAGCTTCCCAGGTCCAAGTCCAGCACCTTATCATTACACAATACAGCCTCCCCATCAGATGGAGTTGGTAAAAAGTGCTCCTGGCCACCACCACAACCTGATGTTCTAGGCGCAGCAAGGCATCCTGAACCAGTCCAAGGCTACAAACCTGAGTAACAAGAGGGGTCTTCTGGACCCCTTTAGTAACAGAGGTCCCAATCCCCTCCAAGGCACAAGATTGGCCAGTCATCATCACTTCAATCTTATCTGGATTCATCTTCAGTCAGCTCACCCTCATACAGTCCCCGATAGCAGACAGTAGGGATGGGACACTGGGGAGAATACCAGATACCGGATTTACCAGTATTGGATCCCCCCGGTATCGGATTTACCAGTATCGGCATACCAGATTTTTAACATTGGCAGCTTTACTGATTTTTTTACATTGCGGCCATTCACTTCAATGGCCGCGATGTAAAAAAAACGGTAAAGTGGCCAATGTTAACTTTTTACTTTTTCCCGTGATTGCTGTGGAAGCTTTCCGTTTTTCCCTTCTGAACCTCTGCCTGCTAGTAGTGCTGTAGCAGTAGCTGGAGACACTGATTGGACGGGGAGATAAAGCTGTTTGTAAACAAACAACTCCTTCCCATGTGAGTGATCAGAAGGTTGTTGCCTTGTAAAGAAGGTTCGTTGAGATGGCTCCGAACATTTGTACAGCTGGGCTGTGCATGGCATGCTCAGTCTCACCATATTAAAATAATAGACTACGTGATGGTCTCAAGCTCCTCTAGTTTAAAAAGCACTCTCCCCCTCAGACTGACAGTTCCTTCCAACCCTTTCTAGGAATACAAGAAAATGCCATTCTGGGCTGGGAGGGTGGGTGTTGTCAGAGTTGTCGGAGCCATCTCGAAAAACCTTGTTTAAGGCAGCAACCTGACCCCATTTGAGGACTTTTCCTCTGCCACTCCTTCTTTTAAAAGGCTTTTGATAGGCTTTGGATAGGACCCTGGGGCTTACAATATAAGGGGCTGTGGACAGGCTTACAATCTAAGGAGTTTATCCCCCATTTGAGAACTTTCCCTCTGCCACTCCTTCTTTTAATAGGACCCTGAGACTTACAATCTAAAGAGTTTATCCCCAATTCGAATGCCCTTGGGTTTACAATCTAAGGGATTCATCCCCCATTTGAATGCCCCGGGAGCTTACAATTTAATGGGCTGCCTCCCCTCCCCTCCCCCACTTCAGGGAAATAGTTTTTTTTTAAATAAAATAAAATATATATAGCTAATAAAGTTTTGATTTTTTTTAACCCATGACTTTTCTGTGACTCTTTGAATTTTTTTCCATGATCAAGTCATGACTTTTTAGAAATTTGCCATGAAAAATACGTAGCCCTACTTATTGTTGGTTAAAACTGGACCCAGTTTATAAGCGAGTGGAGAAGTTCCTATCTCCCCCATTTAAATTTGAATTTGGCAATAGAGAGCAGCCATTAAAACCCACTGCTGTGTCCTTGTCTCTTTCTAGGATGTGGTGACAAAGTAGGGCAGCTTATTTCTGCACCTGGGCAAAGGCTGCAAGGTAGCAAAACTGGAAGAGAAGGAAGGCTGTGGGTGTTGTCTGGTGAGTTTGGGGAGAGGGCTTCAGGATCAAGGAAACCGGTTCTCCCAGGTGGGATTTTGGAAGGCCTGCCTATTGGACTGAGTGGAAGCCTGACCAGCCTGTCTGAGGAGCCAGTACACAGGGTTGCCATATATGCAAATTCTCAGAGGGCATTTATGAGATATACAGGTTGCAGGGTTGCATTGGTTCCAATGCAGCCCTGCAACCTGTATATCTCATAAAT
>QEPC01006548.1:1072102-1147790 GCA_003113815.1 Sphenodon punctatus | reverse complement strand
CCCCTCCCTTCCCGTTTCCCTTGTGTGGGCGTTCCCTTGTGTGCCTTTTGGCTTCGTTTGCCCTCAGACAGCCATGTCTGTGTCCCGCCCCTGCCCGGTGCCTTGTGGGAGTTTTGCGCCCGGCGGGGGTTCGGCTACACGTCTGTTGTGCTGCCCCGGTCCGCGATGGTTCGGCCCGGTTCCCGCCCGTGGTCCCGTTCCCGGCACGTCTGTTTGGGTCGCTTTTCCACCCCCGTGTGTGGTTGCGCTGTTCACCCCCCCCTGGGGGTTCACTGTGGTGAACCGCCCACCCGTAACGTCTGAAATCACCCATTGTTTTATAGTGGTTGGTAGCTTTATATTTTCATCCAAAATTATTCAGTCCAAATTTATACACAATCTAAAGAGATTTAGATACTGTAAAAGAAGTACAGTTATCATTTTACACCACCACAAACAAATTTAGAAGAATGAACAATATACGTTGTAATATTATGCTTGCATGAAATTGGCACATGGACTTGTTCTGGATCGAAGGAGCTCGAATAAAAGCTTAATGATGAATGTCAAGCCATCTAGTTGCCAAGAGACAACTATTGGGTGCCTATGAGGTTCATGTTAGATCTGGTCATCTTATTTCTTATTTTAATTATTATTCATGAAGAAAGGATAAATAGCACAGTAATGGAATGTAAATTTGATTCAAGTTCTGGCAAACATCATTTAGAATAGACACATTATTAAATCACTTATCACCACCCTAGCGAGTCTTGATGACACCTAAAAAAATGTGTGACCAACAGATCTAATGTTTTTTGCTTAAGTATGTGCCTGTTAAAACATCTAAGTAAACATGCAGTTTTAGAATGTCTATGCTGTAGCCAACAAATGTTTAAAACTGATTATGGAATATTTAAAATTGCTTGTTAATGCATTTTTAAAGGCTTGACATATTATGGGAATTGTCTGCAGGGAAGAATTGTAGAATCCGTTGTGTAGCTTACCTGCATGCTGCAGAAGTATCAAAAAAATACATTGCAAATGAAAACTGACAGAGCAGAGAAATTCCAAGTTAATGCTGCTAGACCTAGAAGATGAAGATGGCCAGATCTTCATCTGGTGTATTTTTACATATTACTACGAATTCATATGAGTGACACTGTTTGAGAGAGTGGCCATGGTTCTCTGGGTTGACCTATAGTCCCATTAATGGAGGTGGTGAGCAATCCCCATTATGCCCAGGTATTATTACTATGATTTCTTAGATCATCCATTTGATGATCTAACCAATTACAGTATACTACAGTGGAGCAGGCTAACGCTGGTCATCGCATTTGTCATCATTTACTATTCATGTCCCTCTGGATAACTTGTCCTTTTTCTCTCCATTCAGTCTTTTTTCTCACTCTAACCCAGTTATCTCTTCTTCTTCTTCTTCTTCTTCTTCTTCTTCTTCTTCTTCTTCTTCTCAATCTCTTTTTGAAAAAACCCCAACAAAAACCATATTTGAGTTAGTTCTGGAAACGCTCTGTCATTTTGACCCTTAACAAAATGCTACAAAATAATCTTGCATTAACAAATAAGGTCATTTCACAACCCATGTTTCTGAATTGAAATTGACAAAGGTATTTTCACCTAGAGGTCCATTAGCTTGTTGTGGAGATTACTTAAATATGTATTCAGAGCTATTTACTGTCAATAAATTCAGCCTAAGGATTTATATGTATTTGGATATTTGAAAGCCTGATTATGCCTTCTACAAAAAGCAGGTTGTACCTGCTGTGAGGTTGTGAAATAGACTAGGTGATGTGACTTTCTAACCATAATTTCTATTTTTATATTGTCAAACATATTCCCCCCCCCCAGTGTGATGACTATAAGTGTTTAATTTGGGGTGAGAGACATGTAAAAAATCAGTAACAGCTCGCTGGGATGCCATTATCTTCCCCAATAAAGCACTTTAATAACTGGCTGTATTTTAATAAAAGGCTATTCTGTGATGGAAATTTTAAAAATTAACAAACTGTAAAATGATAGGTGCAGTTAGAACTATGGCAGAAAACGATCAGTTTGGCATTGCAGAAGCAGTACACCTATATTTTAAATTTTACCATCAAATACAATATATCTGCAAATTTTTCATTTATATGCAAATATTTTGGAATTTGATGTGCATATAGTCTTTCTGTAGTGAAACATATATGAATTATGTAGCTAGAGCAGATCATTTGCATAAGTTCAACTTAGTTGTCAGACTGGCCATGGTAAAGAGTAGACGATTAGATCCAACACACAGTTTAAGAGAGCAACAAATGGTGTCAGGACATGGATATGTTCAGAAAATTCTCAAGGAGGTCAGTATTTATACATTTGTAATTGTAAATCTAAGTAAATTATCTTCACACATGGAACATTGATAAACCACTTAAAATTTATGATGCAGACATAATTAAAATGAATGGAGATCTAGAAACTAATCAAATTTAAAAGATCTGATTGTGTTGGAGGTTAATGATGTGCACTGTTTCAAGGAAAGTGAATGAATCCAGATTGTATTGCTGTTATTTACGTTGAGTAGCACCCACACCTTGAAGAGTGCCACTAAAATCAATAGGTACTTCATTACAGTATAATGGTTCTGAGCTTCCAAATGCTTTCAGTGTGAATTGGGGCAACACAATTTTTATTCAGATTTGCACACAAGCTACAAAGAGGCATTCATCCACACATTCAGGATGGTACTTTAAAACACATCATAACATACCAAAATATGCTCTGTGTGTGTGTATACAGATATGGTTGTGCATGCTCTCACACACAAACACAAATATGAACTTCACCCATCTTCAATTTATTTGCAACATTTATATCCTGCCTAAGCAGCTCGAGGCAGCTTACAAAAATTAAAATATTTAAAAATATACATAAAATATATATAATACATAAAAGGGAGGCATAAAAGGAATAAAAACCCATCCATCCCACCCCCTTCACCCACCTCCCTCATCAAAGACTTGGTGGAACAGCCAGGTCTTGCACTGTCGCCAAAATGAGGCAAGGTCTGGGGCGACCCGGGCCTCCACCAGAAGGGAATTCCACAGCCTGGGCACCACCACTGAAAATGCCCTCTCCATTTTAGCCCCCCTCACCACCCGGGGGACACCAAGAAGAGTGCCCCCGGCGGACCACAGGGGTCGATACTAATGACACCACACCCCATACCATATCACAACTTCGCTGAGCACTTGCATATACACATTGAACAAGAGAGGGGACAGAATAGAGCCTTGCAAAACTCCACACGTGAGGTCCTGGGGATGAACAATCCCCAGTTGCCACCCGCTGGTTCACCCAGCCAGGAAAGAGGGGAACCATTCAAGAACAGTTTCACCCACCCCGGCATAGTCTCGCAGGCGAGTCACCAACATCTCATGATCAATGGTATCAAACACAGCTTTACAGATATAATAGGATTAACAGGGTTGAATGACCCTGATCCAGTTCCCGACGAAGGTCATTGACCAAAGCCACTAATGCAGTCTCAGTGCCATAACCCAAATGAAAGCCGGACTGCGAGGAATCAAGAAAACGGGTGCGGTTCAGATACTCCTGCAGCTGCTGAGCCATCACCCACTCAATAACTTTCCCTAAAAAGGGAAGGTTAGAAACTGACTGATAGCTAACGGGGGAGTCAATGAAGAGTGATGTTTTTTTGAGCAGGGGCCGCACCACTGCCTCTTTGAGGCAATCCGGCACCCTGCCCTCTGGCAGGGAGGCATTGACAACACCCACCAGCAACGGCCCGAACATTACAAAGAGGAAAGGAGATTTTGAAATGGACCTTGCAATAATGGTGGATGAATTAGAGAATCATGGAAAATCAATTTTCAAAGCCAAGAAAAAGCTACATAATTGTCTGGAATCATAATCAGATACTACTAATTGTAGTATCTAAACCCCAGGATGCCAGTATAACTTTTGGTATAAAGATTTCATGTTGATGCAGTGTTCTTATTTTTATCACCTTACAAATAAGTTTTCTCATTCTTCATTTAATGCCATTTTGCTAAATTTCAACTGCAGCAAAGTAAAAGTAGATTTATTTCTTCTTCTTTTTTTTTTTTTTTTTTTAGTGTATGGCAGATGGTGGCATGTAGTGGGGAGTTGGGTAAATGCATCAAGTCAAAAAGCCTGCTCAAAAATCTTGCCTGGCCCATCCTGCTGCTTTTAACATTCTATAGGAACTGTGATATTGAATCTCATACCTACTCACCATTTTCGTTTTAGAGAAGCAGTAGTAACAGGAGTGAGCACTCCAGCAGGGTCTTTAAAAGGCACACTTGAGGAAATGAGTGTGGCATGACTGGTGCAAAGGATGAAAACTAGTCTAACTTCCTAGAGCAGCAGTCTAGAGAAAAAGAATAGACAGGCTGGAAGAGTACGCTGGCTTAAAGCCCATTGTCAAAAGCTATTTGGAGAAAACTGTGTATCTTTTGAAGTTTTCTCAATAGTACCTAACATAACATAAAGCTCTAAATGCACCTCTAGACTTATTGGAAAAGCAGATAGGATTGTGAGCGGCAATGATGAGATAAGATTATTACACTACAACTAGCAGTGTATGTCTCAAAAGGTATAGTATCAGAGCAATTAACACTGCATGACAAAAAAAAAAAATGCTTTGAGAACTCTGAGGTTTGATGCCAAAAATGACTCCTAAATATGTTTGTTTGGTTGATCTATCATTTAACATTATTTGAGAGGCCACTAAGAAGAACGTCATCCTTTTAAAATCAGTTTTGAAAAGAAAACTTTTTTTAAAAAACGTAGTCAACCACACGCACTTCACAAGGAAATCATCACATGCAGGAGATCTATAGTTGGAGTCTTTGTCTGGTACGACCTAGCAGGAACAGTACCAGAGTTAAGGCCCATTCTTGCTAGGTTTGGATATAAGTGACTAGAATTCTGGTTGGATAGTTCCATTACTTAAGAAACCATCTTTGGATGCCGACTCTCCAGTCAGCTATCACCCTGTCTCTAACCTTCCCTTTTTAGGGAAGGTTATTCAGTGGGTCGTTACCCAACAGCTCCAGCTCATCTCAGTGCTTACAGATTTCTGAACCTATTTCAGTCGAGCTTTCATCCTGGGTATGGCATGGAGCCTGCGCTTGTGGCCTTGGTCGATGAACTGCCTCTGGAGATGGACAAAGAGAATTTTGCCCTATTGAGCTTTTTAGATCTTTCAGTGGTCTTCTTTGTAGCAGGACGCAGCCAGAGAGGGCTGTGGCCCCTTTAAGAGGGGGCTGAGAAGGGACTGGGCATGGGCGTGACGGAGCCAGTCCAGAAAGTACGCATCAGTCTGAGGACTGGGCATGGGCATTGTTGAGCCAGCCCTGTAGAACTGGGGACAGCCAGGAAGGGCTGATCCCGAGGACTGTGGCCAGGTGGTATGGCACTGGCACTGGGCATGGCAATCTAGACACCAGCCTGGGTTGGAGCAAACAGGCTGGAGGGTAAAGAAACAGATTGTGCAGATACTAGCCCTTTAAGGCTGGAGAGTGAGGAGCCTGGCCACAACCCCTTTGCCTGTATAAGAGAGGCAGCCTGAAACAGGGAGTCAGGCGACTTTCAGACCTCTCTCCCACTCCCACTCCCCACATATTTTGGCAGTGTGGGTATGTGCAAGCCAGGATATGTGCGGGGATCGTCCGGTGTGAGCCCGCCCCCCCCCCCACGCAGTTTTGCCAGCAAACACCCGCAGGGATGCAGAGCAAGAAATCCAGTTCTTCATCCCTGTGGGTGTTTGCCAGCAAAGCCATGTGGGGGGGTGGGGGGGCTTTTGGACCAAACGATCCCCACACATATCCTGGCATGCACATCCCCCCCCCCCCGCAGCCAGAAAGTGCACACGTGGGGGGTGGGGGTGGGGAGGGAGGTCTGAAAGTGGCCTCAGGCTGTGCCTAGGAGCTGAAGAGTGAGGAGCTCCCTGAAGACTGCAGGCTGTGGTTTTGAAACCCTGTAAGAAGGGATAATCAAGGCTGGGAGCACTGCTGGATGGAGTGCCAACCTGACTGCAGATAATAAGCAAGGACCTCAGAGATGGAGTGCTGACCTGAGGGAACCTAAACCCTGAAGATAGTGAGTGCTAGCCAGGGGATCCCTGCTTGGCTGGGAGAGATAGTGGGACTTGTTGGGCTTGCTACTGTGGTGGAGAACTATATATGGGAGATTGTGATTAGGGCTGTAGCGGAATGTCGCAGCGGTAGCTATTTCCGCAGGAAACAGTGTTTCCACAATTAGTGGTATGGCATGGCAGAGGCTTTCATTCCACTAGTTTCATTCCGCTACTTCTGCAATTCTACTAATTTCATTCCGCTACTTCCACAGGCTTTGCAAAATAACGGAAACATGACATTTCCGCTACTTCTGCCATTCTGTCAGCACTACAAAATAGTGGAACAGTGGTTTTCCGACAGTTTCCGACAATTCCGCAACTTTTCCGATAGTTTCCAAATTTGCAGAATGCTGGCGGAATTAGCGGAATGTCAGCAGAAAAGCCGTGGTGTGGCGCGGGCAATTCCGAAATGGCGGAATGGAATCGCGGCACGGTAACAGCTGCTGCCACATCAGCCCTAATTGTGATGTGTGACACTGCCTATGGGATAATGAAAGACTGTCTAGAGTTGATTCCCTATTGAATAACTGAGAGTTGAATTCCCATGGGAAGTGAACCCAGGAATCTGATCCTGCAGGAACGTATTCCTCAGGACACAAGACCCTCTTACACTGTGGATCACAAGGTGATGTTGACACAACTGTGGGACCTGGTGTAGGTGCAGGACTGCTCTTCAGTGGTTCCTTTCTTTCCTGTCGGAGAGGTTTCAGCGAGTGGTGATGGGTGATTGTTTATCAGCCCCTTGTGAGTCCCATATTGTCTCCCCTTTTGTTCAATTTGTATATGAGGCCACTGAGCAAGCTCATTGACATTTGTAGGTTTGGTGTGAAGTGTCATCATTATGCTGATGACATGCAGCTCTACCTCTCTTTTTCATGTGATCCAGGTCCTGAAGTATTTGTGCATACCCAATGCCTTTGGGCTGTTGGGGACTGGATGAGGGTGAACAAACTGAAGCTGAATCCTGACAAGACTGAAGTGATGATGGTGACCGAGCCCTGTGACTTGGAGGGGATTAGGACTCCTGTTAGTGGTCATTTTTACACACACCTTAAAGTGCTGGTCTTTCAGTCTTCTGGGTTTACAAGTCCACAAGTAAGTTCTGGATGCATTCTTCACACACACACGGTTTCTGGATTCATTCTTCACACAAACACTGCCCTGAGGCAGCCTAAAGTAGCCGCAGCTGTAGACGTGAGGGACTGCCATGGAAGCCAAGTGACCACAGCTGCCTGGAGCAAAGTAGAGTATACCAGGAGAACCTTTTACACACAAACGTTCTGGGAGAAGTTCTATGCAGAAGTTCAAAGAGCCAGATGTTTAAGAATTGGATGAGTAGGGATGGGCGAACAGAACCGAGTTCGGAAATTCGGTTCGGTTCAGTTCGGAAGTTCGGTTCGATCGAACGAACTATTCGAGTTCGGTCGAACGAACTCCGAACTTCCAAACAAAGTTCGGAAATTCAAACCCCATTGAACTAAATGGAATATTATCTTTTAGGGATGGGCGAACAGAGCCGAGTTTGGAAATTCGGTTCGAAAATTGAGTTTGGTTCGGTCGACCGAACTGGACGAGTTCGGTCCGAACTCTGAACTTCCGAACTGCATTCGCACATCCCTATGGGTGAGTGATTTAGACACACGGAAAGTTTAGGATGTAACAACAAACATGGAGGAGAAATGTGTGTGTAAAAACACCCATTGATGGGGTCCGGTCCCCTCTGATCACTCAGGTTTGTGAACTGGTGTGCTTCTGGACCCACTGCTATGCCTGGATCAGGGGCGGCTGGTGGGTTTTGAGGTTGGAGGGGCAGTAAGACCGGCGGGCTACAGTGGGCGGAGCCAGGGCAATGGTAGGCGGCATAACCCAGCAGCATGGAGTTCCAAGGGTTATTACATTACTTAATCAAGCAATTTCAGTTAGGTTAGGCAGGTTATAATCACCTCCTCTGCCAGGTTTAAAAGCAGGCAGACAACCTTAAACCTCACTTACAAGCAGCAGTTTTAGCAAAGACACACACACACACACGCAACAGAGAGGTTAAGAATACTGCTTCAGAAAGAAGGGACTTGCTGCATGTATGTTGGAGGAAACCCAATCCCTGCTTCAGAAGTCCCTTCTGAAGCAGTATTCTGGCCCTCTGCTCTGTGTGTGTGTGTGTGTGCGCGCGCGTTCGGGGGGAATTTCAAGGCCCATGAATCACCAGACTCACAGTTACATCTCACGATTTAAAAAGCACCCCATTTCCAGCATTGCAAACACAGCTAAAGCTCGCCAGACACAGTTACATCTCACGATTTAAAAAGCACCCCATTTCCAGCATTGCGAACACAGCTAAAAAGCTTGCCAGACGCACATTACATCTCACAATTTAAAAAGCACCCCATTTCCAGCATTGCGAACACAGCTAAAGCTCACCAGATGCACAGTTAAATCTCACAATTGAAAAAGCACCCCGTTTCCAGCATTGTGAACACAGCTAAAGCTCGCCAGACATTTTATACCTTGAATATTCTTACTCCCATACTTAATGCCACATGATCGCTTTCTGGTCTTATAGTAATCTGAAAATCTTCAAAACAGTCCCAAAAGCTAAGAGGAGTTATAATATAAACTATGACACTTCTCCCATTTAGGTTAATAAATGTAAACTCTCCCTCCAAATTGGCTCCCCTGCCATTAAGTACAATCAACCCATAAGCACTCAAAAATTCTAACATGCACTCCCCCGATTCATTTTTTATCCGTATCCCTACTGTGCCTTTCTGGGATTTTATTGAGGCTAGCCAAAGTGGAGCACATACCCTCCTCCTGATTTGCCCCAATCCTGGCATTTAGGTCACCTGCTACAAGAAGCATAGCTGAAGGATGTGATCTACCAACTCTAGTTAGAAGATCCTCCAGCACCTCCCAAATATCCGCTTAATAGAACCGGGAGACCCGAGGTGGGATATATATATTTAATAACAGCATTTGCCCCCCATAGGGTGTTTCCCAAAGTTCCAACTGAAATTCCTGCCTCCCAGTTTGCAGAGGCTGGCATAGATTTGAGAATCTTTCTGCCACCAAGATGACAAGTCCACCAGAGACTCGACCTTTCTTTTGGTTACTAATACCCGGGGCTGTGTATACCCTAAAGCCTGGCAGCACCAAACCCTCCCCTTTCCGAAGCCAGGTTTCTTGTAGAAATACCAAATCATACTTTCTTAGAAACTCTCCCCATTCACAATCCATTGCTTTATTCTTACATCCTGCTACATTCCAGGAAACCCATTTCAGGGAGGGTGGAATACCTTCACGGTCCCCAATACAATCCAAATCAGTAATTTCTACTTCTAATCTCTTTATATTACCTTCCTGATAAGTGACCGTTCTTATCTTACATTGTTGCTGCAACCTTGATCTACCCAAACTCTTTCCTTTTCTGGTTCCTCAAATGTGTTCCTATTAACATCCTCCCCCCTCCGCCATTGTATGATGTCATTGTAACAGGTCATTTCCTGGGGTTGATATCAATACGGCTCCCAATTGAAGCTCGGTTTCTTGCCTATTTCCTCGTTCCTCTATCTCTCCTTTGCTCCCTACTAAGGGAGCGTCCTTGTAGCCCTCACATTTCTGTCGCACCCCACTATGTATTGGAGTTTCCATATAGCCAGTTAAGGGTTCGCTGTTCCCACAAGCTCGGACCTCATCATCAGGAGGACTACCTAGCTGCCCTTGCGTTAAAAAGCGAGCAGCAGTTAACACCTCGATATTATGTTCAGGCTGGTAGGGCACACCTTGTGGTTGAGGGTTACTCACTTGATAGGTCAGGGTATTAATTAGCAACTTTCCCCTAATCTTGTCCAATTTCTGAATCAAGATATCCTGGTCGATGATTGATAGATCATTAAATGCAGTTAAGTGAAGAGCCTCCCCCACTCCCCTTGAGTTATCCCCTAAGTAGCTCTTAAGTATATCTGTAATAGTAGCTATCCCTTCATTCCCCCTAGCCTTATCCACACTTCCTCCTTGAGACTGTATTAGATTACAGATATTGGTCCCATTCCCATCCCTCACCTCCAGGTTGTCAATTTGTTCTACGCATCCTCCCTTATATACCAGTTTTCCTTCCTTCACCAGGGAGTTGTCAACCTGAGGTCCTGTATTAACTTCTATATCTTCCTCCCGAGCCTCAACATTTGGAGTCACCACTACCTTCCTATTTCCTATTTGCCTTGGACCCAAAATAGCTTTATTAGGTGAAGAGAGGTAGGACAAAGGTAGATCCTCCTGAGGTTTAGTGTTTCCGTCCTTTTTACGCACAAACACTCTGTCTATAGAAATTCCTCTTTTCAGCAGGTACTTCCTTGCTGAAAATAACTTTCTAACCAAGGTTGGTGTTTTAAAGAAAATTTGTACGCAATTATAACTCCTCGTCCGACTCAGCATTTCCACCTTCGTGATTCCAGAAGGTTCTAATTTAATTCGTATCAGCTACTACCTTGGGAGATCCCCAACTAGGGATAATATTCCCTACATCAGGCCTGATTTTGGCCCACATTGCTCTATCATTCACCACCCATGGCCGGGCAGAATTAAAGGCATTAAATGTCCGGTGGACTTTGTTAATACTGTTTGGCCTAAAATTATCCCCTTGAGGTTTATAACCAGTTATATTAACCCCATCTGCAGCTGCAGGCACGTGTAAAAGGTTGATCTTAGTTATGATCTCCTTTAGTTGCTCTTGAACCCACAGTAAAGACTTACTCATATCAGGCACACTCGTAAATAATAAGGCCACAGTTTTAGCAATCAGGTGGCATTGTAACTTTAGGACATAACCAGTTGGGGAATTCACCCCTACCCCAAAAGCATTCCCTTCTTCTGAATTCTCTCCCTCCAAGGTACTAGCTAGAGGGGCAGGGTTTGCTGCCACTGTTGGGGGGCTACTCTGAGTCTGTACCTCCAGATCAATCCCATCCTCAGTTCCCATGTCATCTAAGGCCTGAAATCTGTTTGCAGTTTTCAGCAGGGGGTAATTGCTATCCATCACTTCATATTTGGAGGGCTTCTGCTTTGGTGAGTCCATAGCAGTTATTGGGGATTCTAGCCCCCTATACCATTTACCTCCCTTTATACGGTCCCCCATTCTATAGTACAGAGCCCCACAGCCTATTCCAGTATATTGTCACCTGGCTGGGCGAGTATCAAACAATCAGTCCTCTAGCACTTCGACCGTAGACACAGTCTGTACTTTATAGCTCCTCCCGTGCAGGTCTCCTGTCAATCAGGTGAGTTCACAGCTGAACACACGCTCAGGTGATGCTCTCCTATTGGTTCCAAGTCCCAGTGTCTCCCAACCACTATGTCCTCAGTTAGTGTGGATAGCAAGGACCCAACAAAACCTTTATGCTCACTTGCGGGCTGCTGGCAGTAACTTCCTTAGTGATCCCGCCGCCCGGTAGCACTCTCCTGCTGCTCCTCGCCAAATCTCTCCACAAACTTAGTCCACCGGCACAATCCCCGCCGGCCGCTCAGAGGATGTCCGTCGAAGAGGGGGACGCCACCGTCACCTTCGCCACTCCACCCCTAGCTTCTCCTTCCACAAGCTGCTGGCAGGACACGCGCAAGGGGGCCCCAGCCCCTGTATAAGTACCTGCAGAGGGAAAGGTAGCCAATGAGGGCTAGGCAAACCCTTCTCCACTCCACCCCTAGCTTCTCCTNCCCCAGCCCCTGTATAAGTACCTGCAGAGGGAAAGGTAGCCAATGAGGGCTAGGCAAACCCTTCTCCACTCCACCCCTAGCTTCTCCTTCCACAAACTTGAATACAGTATCATCTGTTGGCCCCAGACATCAACAAAGGTCTGCAAAGTATACAAAATATCAGTTGGAATTATGCTTACTCTATCCACAGATGACATGACCCCCACTTAGAGGTCTTAGACACCTCAAAGATAGACCAGTGAGGATTTCTAAAACAAACAACCAAACAAATCTGAATTCTTTTGAACTATTGAGGTATATGTGTGTATCTATATACAGTGTATTATCTATACCAATTTTTTCATGTTACTCGGGAGTGGGTGGGTGGGAAAATTCCACAAGAGGACTTGCAGTTATTTTCTCATGGGAATTAGCACATGTAGGAATGCACTATTCTGCTTTTATGGCCGTTTTTAGATGGACACTGTGGGAGGAGCAGTGGGTGGGTCTGTGTGTGCTCAGTGGGGTGCACACGCACTTCTGGTGGGTGAGGGAGGGCTTAGACGGTGGTGGATGGCTCTGTTCTTGGTGTGTGCTCCCATCCACCCACCGGCCACCCATGCCCTCACAGAGAGCAACCCAGGTGGAGTGCGTGGGTTGCAGGAGCACGCATGCCCACCCACCGCCACTTTTAAATGAGCAGTGCTATATGTGTCCACTGGGTGGACTTGTGTGGTACCGTCTCGTCTAAAAAGGGCATATGTTGCGAGAACACCCATGATTTTAAAAGCTACATCGGGGGACCTAGGCATGCGCAAGTGTTTTTGTGTCAGGGTTCTGGGGAGGGGCCGCCTCCGCCAGCACTATGGTTGGGAAGCACGTGGGCCACTCCCTCACTCCCCCCCATACCGGGGTGGCAGAGGGGACCTTGGGGAATTCCCCCCACAGGACGGCAGTGGAGCTGGGTGCTTCCCAGGCGCCGGGGAGTGCCCGAGGATTCCACAGAGCCGCGCCAATAGGCGACGGAGCAGCGTGGCTAGAATGGGTTGCCAGGGCAACCCCTAACTAAACCATCGCCCCTGTAGCATCCTGGGGACAGGGCCCAAGGACACAACAACAAGCCTGAAGTCACTGAGGCAATCAGCATGGCTCCAGGCCAAGCAGGGGGGTGGGGCTGGAGGCATAAAAGCCAGCACCAGCTGTAGCTGAGTGTTGGTGATCAGAGCATCTGAGAGACTAGCCCCCACGAGCAAGTTGTTGTTGTTGTTGTTGTTATTATTTATTATTTATTATAAGCATTTGTAAAGCACCAGCTGTGTACCTGGCACTTTACAGAACAATAAGATAGACGCAGTCCCTGCCTATGGCTTACAATCTAATAGACACAGAGGCGGGAGACAAAGAGTGGGGACATAGGGAGAGACAAGGGATAAATAACATTCAAGCGGATGCAAAGTCTCAGGTGCACGTGCTTGACTTGGTTGCAGTTAGGCAGGAGTCTGCAGGGAGGGCAGACAGTAAATATTGAGAGGAACGTTCTAACGGATCGGGAAAGGCGGCGAGAAAGAGGTGGGTTTTGAGCAGGGATTTGAAGGTGCGGGGGGAGGGGGCAAGGTGGATGTGGGCAGGGAGGGAGTTCCAGGCATGGGGGGCAGCAAGGGAGAAGGGACGAAGGGGAGCAGGGGAGATGGAGAGCAAGGGAGGGGACAGAGGAGGAGTGGAGAGTGCGTGCAGGAGTGTGTAAGGAGATTAGGGCTGAGAGGTAAGGGGGAGCCAGGTTGTGAAGGGTTTTGTAAGTGAATACCAGGAGTTTGTGAAGGATGCGTTGGGGAAGGGGGAGCCAGTGAANGATGACCCTAGCAGCGGAGTTTTGGATGGAGATAAGGGGGGACAGGTGAGAGCGGGGGAGGCCAGCAAGGAGGAGGTTGCAGTAGTCAAGGCGAGAGAGTTGTCTCAGAGAGTCATAGCGTGAACAAGGGTTTTGGCTGAGGAGACAAAGAGAAAGGGGCAAATCTGAGCAATGTTATGGAGGGCAAAGCGACAGGACTTGGCAACAAAGTCAATGTAAGGTTTAAAGGAACAGCGAGTGTCAAAAACAAAGCCCAAGCCATGGGCTTGGGAATGGGACAGATGGTGACCCCATCGATAAGGATCGACAGGAAAGAGGGAGAGGAAGGGTAGGGAGGAAAGATAAGGAGTTCAGTCTTAGCCATGTTAAGCTTGAGCTGACTTTGGGGCATCCAGGCGGAGATAGCAGAGAGACAATTGATGAGGCGAGCTTGGACAGAAGGGGAGAGAGAGGGGGTGAGAGAGAGAGTTGAGTGTCGTCAGCATAGAGGTGATATTGGAAGCCGTGGGAGGCAATGAGTTTGCCAAGGGACAGGGTGTAGATAGAGAAGAGGAGAGGGCCGAGACAGAGACTTGGGGAACCCCAACCAAGAGGGGGAGGGAGGAGAAGTTGGAATTGGGAAGAGACACATTAAAGGAGCAGTCAGAGGGGTAGGAGGGGTAGGAGGAGAACCAGTCAAGGACAGAGCCGCAGAAGAGAGTCCAGTAGGAGTGAGTGGGTGGTCGACGGTGTCAAAGGCAGCAGAGAGGTCAAGGAGGACAAGAATGGAGTCAAGGCACTTAGATTTAGTGACAAGTAGATCATTGTTGATCTTGGCAAGGGCAGTTTCAGTGGAGTGAAGGGGACGGAAGCCAGATTGGAGGGGGTCCAGGGAGGAGTTGGCAGAGAGGAGATCCAGGCAGCGGGAGTAGACAACACATTCCAGAAGCTTAGAGGCGAAGGGTAGGAGGGAGACCAGCCAGTAACTAGAGGGGTCGACTTTTTGAGGATGGGAGAGAGAGTAGCATGTTTGAAGACAGAGGGGTAGGAGCCAATGGAGAGGGAGAGATTAATGACATGTAAAAGGGGGGGGGGCAACAGTGGGAGCTAAGGAGGACAGGAGGCGGGAGGAGATTGGGTCAAGAGGGCAGGTGGATGGTTTGGAGGAAGAGAGCAAAGAGGAGATTTCCTCAAGGAAGACAGGAGGGAAGGAGGAAGTTAAGTGTGGTTTATGTGTTTGGTGCTTGAGATATATTGTTTTGTAGTTCCTGTTTGACTTGATATATCCCCTGTGACCTCTGAGTGGACCTTTCCCTTTCCAATTGCCCTTCCTACTGTGTGCATGGAGAGTGAGAGGAGAATGTGTGTGATTGTGCTTGCCCCCTTGCCTGGGTCTTCATTTCCCTTCCCCCCGCCTCTGCAGTCTGTGTCCTTCCCCTTCCTTCCCCTCCATCCCTTGGGACCCTTGCCCCCTTTGTGCCCCCATCCTCCACTCACCATCTCCCCAAAACCCCGTGCACCCTGCGAGCAAGTGAGAGTGCAAGAGAGAACGTTTGGGGTATCTCTACTCTTATTTGGGTCTGCGCCCTATGATGATAGTGGCTTGATTCCTGTGGAGTCTAAAGGGCCAACTATCCTGACGGGCAGTTTTTCCACATGCATCTCCTTGCAGGCCTTAAGACTGAAGGTGGGCTTGCTCCCTTGCCGGTTCCCTCTCGCTCCCCTACCCCCGTGACATCTTACTGCAGAAAAGTGGAATAACACATTCCTATGTGCACTATTTCCCATGAGAATACAGCTGTGATTACCTTCATGGAAGGCACACCCACCCACCCACCATTGTAATGTGAGAAAGTGGCCTCTATTTCTGATACACATGCATGTGCACACATGGACACATGCAGTATAATGAGTCCCTAGAGATCAGAAGAAAAGTTAGTTATATCGGGGTGTTTAATATAATAAGTAACCCAGTGATCAATGATTTATGTAATGTTTTTTTCTGTCTTTTAGTACAATATATGTATGTGTTCTAACTTTGAAATGGCTATGGCGTAAGTTAATGCCTATATAAACTTATACTAAATGCTTTTAATAAATAAATAAATAAATAAACTTATACTTATAATAGGGTTTGACAATATGCAATTGAAAGAAGTGGTGCTTTATGTTTAATTGTTATAAATCGGTGTCCATAGCAACCTTGATTTGTTATAGTGAGGTTTGATTCTCTCTGTGTGTATGTGTACATGATGCATATTTTTGCCCAATATAAATGGTAATTATATAACCACTTTGCAGTCTATTCTGTGCAAGTTAGAATTTTTCCTTACAGATATTGAAGGGATGGGAAACCTCTTGCCCAAGACCAAATGCAGCCCACAGCTAGTTTTTATCTGCCCCCTTTCCAGTACCTATATTTGGTCCCTGGATCCAGTTCCTACCCCCAAACACTGAAAGACAGGCCCTTTTCATATGGGCCCGGGAGGAGCTGCAGTTTGGGGGGAATGTGTGGAGGCCGCTGCGGGTGTGTGGCGCATGTGCGGCCTGTCACATGAATGCACACCCATCTCCACTGATCGCCACGCATGGAGGCACCTCTGTTTTCTCCAGTGCCTCCGTGCGTGGGGGATCGGTGGAGATCAGTGGAGCATGGGAGCATGCATGCACCCCCACCAGCAGTCACATGAATGGCCCCCTCCCCCCAGTTGCTCATGTGGGGGGGAGGGGTGGCGTCTTGTGTGAAAAGGACCTGAGTCCATCATAAGGGAGCAGAGATGAAGACATGCATACAAAGATAGGGGATACATCCATGACCATGGCATAACCTGCTGTTCCTGAGCGCACCCCTTAAACGCCTCCTATGTGGCCCTTGGAGCTTGTACTAATTTTTAATGGGAAAAGGTTCCCCACCTCAGTATAAGCTACAGGTTCACCATAGAGCCCTAGTATGGAAAGCGTAGATGCATGTAATGACAATATGTGGACACCTGAGAAATAGGAAGATGTGGTAGTCAGGCCAGTTATTTTACAACAAGAGTGAGAGAACTGAACATTCTTGGCCTAGAATTTCCCTGGGGAATGTAACCTGCTGGGTCGAGAGAAGCTTTTCCGGTTGGTGGGGTTTACACAGGGATAGCTGCTGTGGAAGGCTAGGAAATACAAAGTGGAAAGGTGTGAAAGTTGAAAGCCTGAAGGAACAGACTGAAAAACAGAATTTGAGGTTATTTAGACCACTTTTTATTTACTGTTATTGTGTAAAAGGAAAGAGTGTGTCCATTTAAAATGTTTTGATTTACATTTATCTTCAGGTGGCACCAGTAACACCACCTTCTAGTGCACTGTTTTCATTTGACTAATAAAGTTCTGTTATTTAATAGCTCCATGGATGGTAGATTTTATTACAGATTATCAGGTGCAGCTTGGCTTTCAAGAGAGAGGAGGACTGATTAGATGTAATTTCTTAGCAAAATCCTATAGCTTGATGTTACTGTTAACTTTTATTGCACACGTTGTTTTCTGATACATCTTTACTTTCAACTCCAGGAGAATGAATGCATAAATAAAAATCTGAGCCTCTGCTGCTCTTTGCCATTTAAATACCTATTTATCTCACTCTAGGATGCCAGAGAGGAAACTTAATGCTGAGTATTGGTTCAATAAATGTCAGGAAGGGCAGGCAGTTCATATTCTTCTTTGCAATAAACATTTAGTCCTCCTGACAAAGATGAGATCAGAGTATTGGAGAGGGGAAAAGGGGGGAGAAAGATAACTTAGCATTCACAGGCCTTTTGGACTTCAAAAATGAGAAACTGCAGATAATGGAGATCATGTACCACTAGGTTGAATTTCCATAAATGGCTTTTATGCCGCCAGTGTTTGAAATGTCTTTTATTTATTAAATAAGTCTAGTCTCATTGAGGGGAGTGATCTGCAGTAGACTTGATCTTCAGAATATCATTGTACTTTTCATCGTATAGGTACTGTATAGCTTTAAGCGTTTTGTGCAGGTAGCCTCTTTGGTGCTAAACATGCGTGCTTTGTATTAGAATGGAAACCAATTGCATCTGAAACATATCTGGCTAATGAACAGTTTAAACTCATGGAGCTAAATTCACTGGTAATTTAAATGGTTGTGTATGTGAGCAAGAAAAAATTGTGTCCATGGCAAAGAAGTTACAAGTTCATCATTGTTAATATTTATTGTTGACACAAAGTAGACATCTTAAGGCTTGAAGGAAGTGTGTGTGTGTCGTCAAAATGAGAAGATAAAGGAGTGATTGCCTTCATTTTTATTAGATTCGTATATTGTATTATTGATATACAGCTATTTTATTTTACGGTAAGGGCCAAACAAGAGGTTCCCAACCTTTTTTTTTGGGGGGGGGGGCTCATGACCCCTATGCTTCCTAAATTTTCATCCCCCAGCCTTAGTGGGGGGGAGGCTGGAATTTATCTCCACCCCCCCACCCCCAATTTGTTGTAAAAAGAAGCCATGAGGCATTGGAGCGGAGAGGGGGGGGCGGGGTTGAGCTTTGTAGTCTGATCTAGGCACTTGCTACACCCGCCTTCTGGGACTGGCACTACTGGACCTGGCCAGTTGCCTCATTTTTTGAGGGATCAGGAAAGATTTTTTCCCTGTGGCGATGATTGACCCAGGATGTCAGAAGGTTTTTTTTTTGCCTTCTTTGTAGTGCCACACCCTTCATCTGCATCTACAGGGCATTCAAGCTCTGGGGTTTGCAAGTTTTATTACTGTAACTTGGTAGTGCAGTGCAAGAAAAAGGATTAAAAAGGATTAGAACTAGAACAGAATCAAAATTGAGGCACCTCCATACCAGGCTTGCTACTTAGGGGATATGTATGACCCACGACTTGGCCTCAGACTCTGGGTGGGTGTGGTGATGGGGGCAGTATCACTATTAGCAGTCCTTAGCAGACATCAGAACTGTTGCTCCTTTCTTGGGACTGTACTTTAGGGGATCCCAAAGGTTGGAACGGTAATTTGATGTGGAAGAGCCTGCATTGGACTTTGTGTTGCATTGGACCAGAAGAAAGCTAACAAAAGAGGCTTTTGCTGTTATCCCAAGACTGAGTTTTTTTCTGTAAAATAAAGAGTTGTGGCTTTTTCTCCCAACATTTATATCCATGCCTTTTTCTGAGATGCGGGGGCAATATATTTGTGGCATACCTTATCTATATAGCCGACATGACTATGTGTTGAAAGGTAACACCGAAAGCGTAACACTTTAGGTGATCAAAAAGAAAATGAACCGGGTGTTCACTGGATATTAAATTATCCATTATATTTAAGATATTAAAGAGGCATTATTATTTAATGTAATATCCATTTTAACAGCTGAGATGTGACCTTGAAGGGCTATGGTTCAGTGAGCAGTTTTCAGAGAATGACTGACAAACTGCTGAGGTTCACTAGTGTACTCGCAACACTCTGGCTGAGAAACACTGGAGTAGAGATCACACCCACGGTCAGGGCCCTATTGGTATAAGTGCTGTACAAACTCATAGTAGGAGACAATTATTCTCATTTTATAGTTGAGCTCTGTGAGTGTGAGTGTGAGTGTGAGTGTGAGTGTGAGTGTGAGAGAGAGAGAGAGAGATTGATTTTGTAACTGTCCTAGTTCACACAGGAAATATATAGTGGACCAGGGAACTGCAGCCAGGCCTGCTGCATTCTGGGGATTTTGCCTCAAGTCCTGCCTTAATCTCAGGCTTTCCAATTGTCTTTGGAATGTTGTAACTATTTGTTTATTTCAATGTATATGTCACCCTTCCCATAAAGGCTCAGGGCAGCTTACAACCAATAAAAACATCTAATAAATCCCCTTAACCTCCCCACCCAATTCCACCCATTCCTATCCCTGCCTGCCAAATGCTTGGCCAAACAGAAAGAACTTACATTGTGTCTGGAAGATGAGCAGGTTTGGGTTTAGATGAACCTCCAAGGGCCAGTCAGTGAAGCAGCCATGGAGAATACCTCTTTGCATATCCTCATTGTAGAAACTTTGTGGGCAGATGGTACATGCAAGAGGGTGCTCCCGAATGAATTCAGAGGCCACAATGGGCCATGAGGGAAGAAGTGGTCACCTTGGGTCTCAAGCTGTTTTGGACTTTATATAAATCGAAAGCACCACCTTGAATTGTGTTTGGAAAGGCTGTTGGTAGCCAGTGCAGACTCTGGAGCACTGGTGTAATGTGCTCCCAGCATCTGCCCTGCAACAGAAGATGGGCTACCATGTTCTGCACCACCTGCAGTTTCTGAACAGGCATGAAGTGTAGCCCCATGTAGAGTGCACTTCAGTAGTCTAACCTTGAGGTTATGAAGGCATGGACGATGGTGACCAAATCCACATCTGGTGATCCAAGTGCAGCAATGTATCCAAGAGCACCCCAAGGGTGTAAACCTGATTGACCAAAGGAGGTTGAACCCCATCAGTAACAGGAGTCCCTATGTCTCACAGGTCACAAGGCTGGCCAACTATCATCACTTTGGTCTTGTCTGGTTCAGCTACACTTGACTTTCAGGCACTGGGTAAGCACCAAGACTGCAGGACCTGGGTCAGATGAAAAAGAGAGAGAGAGTGTTGAATGATCAGCATACTAATGACACTTCACTACGGATCTCCATATGACCCTGCCAGGTTGCCCAGGATACACATTGAACAGGAGTGGGGACAAGATGGAACCCTCAGAGACTCCACAAGGGAATGATGAGCCATCGCATATCAGCACCCTCTGCGTTCTCCCAGTCAGGAATGAGCAGAACCACTTGAGCAGTCCCACGAACCCCTGCCAGGCCACGCAGCCGTGTCAGCACCACTCCATGAGAAACTCTGTCAAAGGCTGCTGAAAAATCTAGCAAAATCAACAGGGTACAGTTGCCCTTGACTATTGCCAAGCAGAGGTTGTTAACCAAGGTCATGAGTGCAGTCTCCGAGGATGGTGTCCCTGTAGTTGGTGTGGCCTGGGAACTGCTACCATCTTGACTGGTGGAAGGTGGTCCTGCACCTTGTTGGCACTTGCATATTACAGGGGGCCTTTGGCAATGGACACTTAAGGTGACACCAGTTCAATAGCCTTCCCTTAAAAGGGAAGATTAGAGACTGGGCAACAGCTGGCAGGTAAGTCAATATCAAGAGATGGTTTGTTCAGCAGGGGTCAGACGACCGCAGTTTTAAGGCCATCAAGCACCCTCCCAAATGGAGGCATTAACAGCCACAGACAGAAACAGCCCTAAAGTCTCCCAGGTAGTTCTCACCAGCCAGGATAGACATGGATCTAATTAACAACTGGTCACCTGCACCACTCCAAGCACACCCTTCTTATTAGGGGTGTGCATTTCATTTTTGTTATTATGATAATGAAAAACAAAATGATTTTAGTTTAAGTTGTTGTAATAATGAAAACACAAATAATAATAATGAAAACAAAAACAAAAGCAAATTTTCGTATTTGAAATAATGGGAAAACCTGAAAAATGTATTTCTGGATGTAACTTTTTTGTTTCTTATTCAAATCTGATTAAACTAGGGGGAGATTGTACCCCCAATCGAGGGCACTATGTGTACCAAATTTAGGAAAAATTGGATAAAGGGGACCAATCTTAGAAGCAATTGAATGTTGTGATTTTAAGAAAGACTCGATACACATTCCTGGTTACACCTTTTTTTATCTTCCATCTATTTTGCAGGAAACCTGGGAAGATTATGTCTCTCCACTAGTGTAACAATCCTGCCAAATGTCCGAAATATTGGATAAAGTGTCCTGATGTTTTAAGCTATTAATTGGAAAATACATTTCTGGCAGTAACATTTTAATATTCCATCCTATTTACAAGTAATTCTGATAGCCCACATAGATTGATAAATGGAGAAGAAGAGAGGATGTGAAATTTCCTCGACCTCTCCAGATGGGGTTCTGCCTGCTAAAAGCTTGCAAATTTCAGAGATGAACCCCGAGAGTGGGAGCTATTGGACTCAGAATAGGCTTGTTTGTTCAACAAATCCCAAGGGACCCATATTGGGCCAAGGGGAATCTTCCCAACGACAGCTAACCTTGGGTGAGGGAAATGCTGATTATACTAATGGGGAAGCCTCAACTAAAACATTTCTCATACACCAAACAGGACTAATTGCTAAAACTGTTGAGGCTTTATTTGTTGGAATAAGGGAACTCACTAATTTGGTGGGGCTGGTCCAACAGCAGTTAGAGGCAATCACCGTTAGACTTTCTAAGAGTGGTGAGACCCTTGATTCTAGACCAATCCTGCCAGAGACTGAACCCCTAGAGGTGAAGAGAGGCCTGAATTGGACCTTTGGGTCGGACCCCCGTAGACGAGACCTTACACGGTCGATACCTAGAATTACGGAGGTTTATATGTCTATTGGAAGAGACTATGTCGGAACAGCTTATGTTTGGGATGATCTGGGGAAAATTGCATTCCATTTAACCCACTTGTTGGGGAAATTTGTTAGCATTAAGGATATTGTCAAGCTGAAGTTCTTACATTCGAAACAACAGAGTTATAGGCTAAGAATCCAGTTCTCTACACCTTATTGGGTACTAGCCATATTTAAAGCTAGGAAAACCTTACTCCAGAGAGGGATCTCCATTGATAGAGTATGGGAGATGGAGGAAGATATTAAGTTGAGTTCTAGGAATAGCCAGGGAATTGATTCAATCTCTTCTCCTAATAGAGACCCAGCGGATTTTAGACCAAAATCTTTGCCCAGTATTGCCCAAACAAATAGACCCGAACAGGAGGTCGAGTTGGGCTTGGTTAGTTCAGCCCAACTATCCCTGGCAGGGATGGGATAAGGAGAGCAGCTGTCTGACCCGACAATTATGGGGTTGAGTAGTGAGCTTGCCCTCCGACCACCACAAGTATTCCCCCAGTGCAAGGGAAGCTGCTTGGAGGGATCTAATCCAGATACGATTACCCATAAGGTACCCTATGGGGACATGGGTCATGAATTAGGGAAATATTTGATGGGCCAGGGACTGTCTCATACTTCTGTAGCAGTCTGTGATAAACTTCAGCAGATTCCAATTACGGATCAGGATGCCCTGGATATTATTCAAACAAATGTACTAGAATTTAAGGCGGCAAATGTTAAAAAGAACTCTAGTAGGCACAACCTGGAGGAGGATGGATTGGATTGGACAGCAGTCCGAGCCCTGGATATGGGAGAACAGGGCTCTCCTCCCCCCCGGGTTATGGGGGAAGGTGGGAAAGTATTAAACAGCCCCCTAGTATGGAACGAGAATTGGCAGTAGATATTCATGTGGAAAGTAGTAATGTTGTAGTGTTGGATCCTTTAGTAACAATCGAGCTGGCAGAGAGTCCACCAAAATGACAAGAGGAGTTAGATTCTCCTTTGGGACAGAGTCCAGATGGTGGTAAAGGCCAGGCCCAGGGTGTGGATATTTTCAATCATGAGATGTCCAACTCTTCAGGGGAATTAGTCTTCCAACTCTTGTCTTGGAACGTTGCAGGACTCAAATCTCTTACCTTCGATAAGGACAACCTCGAGTTTTTGGAAGGCTATAATTTAAATTGCTTGCAGGAGACCTGGATGAGTGGGATGGAGGATCTGTCCCTGGGGGGTTTCCAGAAATTTTTGCATGGGGGGCAAAAAATTGGGGGAAGAGGTCGGGTTTCGGGGGGCTTAGCTTATCTATGCATACCTCCCCGAGGAGTTAATTTTTCTATACTCCCCTCATCATGCCCTGAGTACCAACTAGGGCCGTTACAAAAACGGGGGAATTGCCAGGAACAAATTATCATAATAAATGCTTATATTCCCCCGTTAACATCTCGGTACTACTGTGGAGGGGTTTGGCAGGCCTTGGAGGATGATATTACCCTAGTGGAGGGGCTCTACCCATGGGCTCAGTTATTGCTTGTTGGGGATTGGAATGTTCACCTGGGTAGGATGGAGGATAGTGAATTGGTGTCTGTACGGGCATCTAATCCTGTCCAGATGAGCTCTAAGGATCCCCAACTTGCTTCTCCTCTGATTGAGCTTATTTGCAAATTTAATTTGGCTATCCTGAATGATGATACTTTGTTTGATCCCCAGGGGGGTTCACTTTTAAGGGTCCCCAGGGGAACAGCAAGGTCAATTTGATCTTGACGCGAGCTGAAGATCAGGGTAGATATGGGAAAGTATCCCTTGTGTCGAGACCAGAGAGTGACCATTTGGCACTGACTGTTTCAGTTGGTGCCCCAATAACTGGTACTATGCAGCATGGTTTAGGGGGCATGAGATATGTAACTAGAAAGATGACACCGGTAACACTCATACGGATAGGGGAAAACTTGACTATGATGCCCAATGTGGTGTCCTTTCTAGATGAGAGGACTGGACCAACCAACTATGGGTATGAGGTTATCCTGAAGGATGTACAAGACCTGCTGCTTGTGAAGTTGGATGGGGGCAAGACCCGTACTCCATCAAAGCAGTGGTTTGACTTGGAGTGTTGGCTTGCCAAGGGAAAACTGATCCTACTTAAAAAGGATTGGATTGATGACCAATCCGCGTTGAAGTGGTATCATTTAGTTAAAGCGAGAACTAATTATAGGAGTTTGCTTAAAACAAAGAGACAGACTTACTACCAACTGCAGTGGGTAAGGATGGCAGTGAGCTTGGCCTTGGGGGATACAGCGAGTTTTGGGGCTAGTCTTAATAGGATATTGAATCCAAAGAAGACTCCTGGTATAACTCCAACCGACCCACAATGGGTGAGATTTTTTTTGGATTTATATTCGGATTCGGCCCCTATGATTGAAGAACTACCAATACAAGCACCTGGAAATTCTTTATTTACTTGGCAGGCCGAGCACTTTTCAGTGACAGTATTGCTAAATTTGATTTTGAAACTTAAAATAAATAAAGCTCCAGGCCCAGATTACTTGACTGCTGAGATAATCCAAGCAGCTCCCTGAATATGGGCCCAAATTTTTTCCAAATTATTCTTTGCTGTTGTCTCACAGGACAAGATTCCGCTGTCATGGAGAATTAGCACAATTGTACCAATATATAAGAAAGGTAATTGTCAAGATCCAACTTGTTATAGGCCAATTAGCCTTTTATCGGTCCCAGGAAAGCTGTATGCTAAGGTGCTCCTTGGACATCTGGAAAGATGGGCCCGTTATCCCTGTTGTTCAATTTGAGTTTAGGCCAGGATGTTCTACCCTCGATTGTTGCTATATATTGCAACACGTTGTATATAAAACTCACAAAATTCAGAGTGGCAGGATATTTCTAGCTTTTGTAGATCTAGCCAAGGCTTTCGACTCAGTGTCGAGGACCAGGTTATGGGGAAAGCTGAGGTCTCTTAATATTGATGAGAATTTGCTGTCAGCAATTATTAGGTTATACACGGATAATGAGGCTAGGATAAGAGGACCTGGAGGGCCGCAATTGACTGAACTTGCTCCAATTAAGAGAGGGGTTCGACGCGTGCGTACTGGCACCCCTGCTTTTCAACCATTACCTCTCAGACTTGTGCAGCTATATGTCTGAAGCTGATACTCATGCCCCCAGGGTAGGTAGTACATGTTTACAATTCCTACAGTTTACAGACGATATAGTCTTTATGGCGCAAACCGAGATAGGAATAAAAAAAAGCGCTAGAGAAGTTCCAAACTTATTGTGAAGAAAATGGGTTGACTGAATTTCACAAAGACCAAGATTTTGGTCGTGGGGGAGCGAATACGATCTTCTAGTTGGCAACTGAGAGCGGGAAGGGTCGAGTTGGTAAACCTATTTACTTATTTGGGATTAAATATTCATAAGAGGGATACATGGAATAGTCATCTTCATAGGAGAGCTAATATTGCTAGACAGGCTGTACATCCTTTATTGAGAGTTTGTAGGATATCTAGAGGTCTCCCCCTTTCTGAGCTACTAAAGGTATACAAGGTCAAGATTCCCCCTACCCTATTGTTTGGAGTAGAACTCATTCCATTTCCTAACACACTTCCTCTAGAAAGAGTTCAGAATTTCTTTTTGCGGCGATTGTTGGGGGTCCCACCAGGTGTCCCAGGATCTATATTGAGGGCACAGTTGGGTATCCCTTCCATTGACTCTCTTGCGAAGAGAGCATTTGTCAGTTATTGGCTAAGATTATTAAAGTTACAGGATTCAACATTGCCTGTACAATGCCTTAGGGAGGAACTATTATATCAAGGATCGTGACCCTACCCGTGGCTCCTTTTTTTGGGAAGATTACTTAACGGTATGGGGTTTTCTTTCCAGTACTTCTTGGACAAGTCCATCCTGGGCATTAAGTCTGAGATTTGTCTCTGTCTTAGGGACATTGCTGACCAGGAGGACATAGCTAAGGTAGCTGTGTGGAAAGTAGCCCCATAATTGGGGATTCTTAAGAAACAGGCTCTTTTTGAGTCCTATTTCAACGTTCTGACCAATTTAAAGCTGAGGAGAGCTTATATTCTACTCTGCTGGCAAATGGTTAAAAGGGGCAGTAGTGGAAGGAAGGTATGAGCACTTTCCTTGAAGGCTAGATTATGTTCCTGTTATAAACAGGAAGTGGAAGATATAGAGCATTTCCTTTTGAGGTGTCCTTATTTCGATGCTCTTAGGACAACTTGGGTGATTCCTTGGTTGCCTCGAGAGTCTCCGGTTACTGATGGCGTTCGATATTTATTGTCACTTACACAAGGAGAGGCCATCAGGGACTTGGCAACATATACCCATCTCGCATCCAAGAAACGGATTCAAATTCAATTGGTTATTTCTAAGGGTGAGGCCCCTAGGATAAGACATGGAACCCAGGATGGGAATGGTTCTTGATGGATACCACTGGGAATAGTGGATAGAGTAAAGATTCCCCAGTTAGCTGTAATATCCATCTAAGGTCAATCTGACATCTAGAGGAAGGGAGAGCACTCCAGTTGCCTAGTTTAATCTCTAGGATATTCTCCCTAAGGATATTGCTGTCTCTGTTTTGATACTGATAATGGAGGAAACTAGGCTAATTATATTATAATTTTGCTTGATGTCAGGGGCCAAGCTTTGCCACAGTAACCCCCGCGGAAGAGCAAGGCACCCCCAGTTAGGTATTTGCCCTATATTAGAGTAGTTGTCCTATATTAGGGCAAGAGGCTCTAGTAATCCTTGGTATATTTTATATTGCTGTATTGAATTACAAAATGTTGTTTATTATATATCTTGAGAATTTGCAGCTGTGGTAAAACTCAGTCTGATAAACAATATATAAACAAATTAACCATTGGCAAAATAGATGTCTATTGCACAATGACTAGACTAGGTTGGATGATATTGGTTAACATCAGGCACAGATTTGTACTTTGGATTGGTACCAAATACGATATCTGGCTTTGCCATTTGCTGAGCGGTATGCTTATTTAACTAATTTTGTTTATTAAGCAATTTTGCCTATATGGTGTTTACCTGTATTTGTATATATTATTGTTTGTATGTTTGTTGTGTGTTTTGTTTGTTTTTGTTGTTTACATGGGCCACGGCGAGAGCCAGTGCCGTTAATAAAATTGAACTGAAGTAATTTGGCAGAAACATATCACACACCTTTCCTGTCATCTCTGCCAAACTACAGGACAATTTGATAAAGGGACCAAATTTTATAAGCAATTAGTTAGTCGATTTTATTGTACTGGCAAAAACCATGACAAAAACACATGTACACACGATAAAACATTGTTTGCAAAATGATAAAACCACAAAATTCAAAAAGAGAGACAAAAGCATGAGTGTATAAGATGTAAATCTTGCTTTCCCAAAAATATACACTTTTATGTATAGCCGCTTAAACCATGCCTATTTTAGTCTCATGATATAATTAAAATTATTAATAATCACCTAACATACATATGTCACACAATGATAAATTATCATATTGCCTTGCCCTTCCTGGGGCTTGTGGCGGCAGCACTTGACCCCTGTACGATAAGTATACAAAGTGAGAACAAAGTTAAAAACACCCTACTATTCCACATATAAGGAGCTTTCACACTCAATTTGCAGACGGATTCTACCATCATTGTCCACCAATTTCATGCTAAGTCTCGTAAGATGTCGTTTGCTCTTGCCCAATGGACGTCAAAAGTTATAAGATCTACAATCCGAGAATTAGTAAATGCTGATGGACCTGCTTTAACTATTCCCAATTACCATGTCCTTGTTTATATTTGTCCTTTTTTTCCTGCCGATTTCAGATAACCACGCAAATTTCGCCACTAGCCTCGTTATTACTTCATTCGAATTTCCTAATAGATAGGACAACTTCCAGTTTGCACCCCAATGGTCCTTCCCTTCCAATATCGGAGTAATAATATCCGACCTCAGTTTTTGATTATACAGAGAATCGAAGATATAGTGGGCTACATCTTCCACCCTATTCAGATTACAGCTACAAAGCCTCAGCTTGTACTTGATGCCTCTGTATCTCCCCTCTAGAACTATGGAGGGGAACAGTTGCATCTTCAGTCTAGTGTAGGCTGCCCTAGCTACAGGGTTCTCTATAGAGGATAAATAGTCCTCAAATTTAAACAGATTCTTGATTTCAGCGAATCTTGGGGCTATCCTACAGGCTTTGACTAACGTCATATCCGCCTGGATAAAAACATCCTTAGTTCTGCATTCCATCAGGAATTTAGATTTTTTTAATGAACCTTCTATTAAATGGGAAGTAGACAGTCCATAGGCCTGAATCTAAGATTAAGTTTTAGAAACCCAGAAGGTTTCCCCCATAAGTAGTTTTTGTTCTACCAAGCATAGCTTAGGTACTCTAGAGTCTTCTACGTATGTAAGATATATAAGCAATTGAAGTTGTCCCCTTGTAGACCATTATTCAGATAAATAGCAGCACATGCAATGCCAGTCAGAAGCAGGCACCTGGCATGGCAAGCGGAGGGAGGCTGTAAGAGGGAGGATGGAAAGAAACCCAATAGACTGACGGACACATTCACTGGCCAATTACTGCATGCTTCCAGCTTTACAGGACTAATCGGTGGTGGCTTCGAGGCGGGCATAGGGGGCGACCCTCAGTCGGGCATAGAAGGGACATAACTGGGACTTTGGGGATAGCATGCCAGCAATCAGAATACATAGTCTACACATCCAGGCTGGCCAATTATCATCACAATCACATCCTGCAGCACTGTGACAGAGGACATAAGAGAATCTCTATTGCCTCTTTATTTACTAAACAGATGCTTCCGATTTCCCACTAACAAGGGAGAGAAAAATTGGGATGGTCACAGCACATAATGAGGATATTTGGTTGACATTTCTGCTGGCCAATTGGCACCACAAACCAATCTTATACCACAGTGACATATAAGAGAATCCCTGGCATAGGCTCATTATCTGCAATTTAGGGGTGGGAAGTTCGGATCATCCGGTATCCGATACTGCCGGTATTTTGGTGTACCAGCAGTATCGGATTACTCTGGTATTTGGGGGTACCGGTACCAGATCCCAGTGCCGGATTTTTTTACATTGCGGCCATTGAAATGAATGGCCGCAATGTAAAAAAAGAAACAAAAAACCCCCCAAACACTTTCCTTCCCCAGTCCAGACTGCGCGGGTGGAAGGGGGGACACCACTCACCCACCCTGCCCAGCCTGGATTTTTTTTTTAAAAAAAAATTCCCCGAAGTCCCTGCTAGTGCGGGCTCCGGACTGCCGCCGGTGACCCAAAGCCTGCACCAGCAGGTAGGTACTGTGGTACTAGGGTGATCCCTGGGGTGGGGGTGGTTTAACACCCTCCCACCCCAGGGATCACCCTACCTCCCCACCCAGGGATCGCCTACCTCTGGCGCTCCGGGCGGCGGCAGCGGTCTGGCGGCTTCAGCGCTGACTGTGGCTACCGGCTTCAGCGCTTTCTAGGCCTTCCAGGGAATTTACAGAAGTTCCCCGGAAGGCCTAGAAAGTGCTGAAGTCGGCAGCCACAGCCAGCGCTGAAGCCACTGGACCGCCGCCGCCGCCCGGAGCACCAAAGGTAGGCGATCCCTGGGTGGGGAGGTAGGGTGATCCCTGGTGGTGGGATGTGTGTTAAACCACCCCCACCCCAGGGATCACCCTAGTACCTGCTGGTGTGGGCTCCGGGTCGCTGTCGGCGGCCCGGAGCTCGCACTAGTAGGGACTTAGGGTAAAAAAAAAAAAAAATTAAATCGCTGGGGGGTGCCCCCCCTTCCACCCGCACAGCCTGGGAGGGGGAGCGGGGGAGGTATTTTTTTCCCCCCATTGATTTCAATGGGGACAGTTCCCCATTGAAATCAATGCAATAAATCCGGCAGTGGTAATCCGGTTTTAATCCGGTAATACGTTTTTTTGTAAACCAGTAGCCGGTAAAACCGGTAACCGGTATTTTGCCTGACGTCCCACCCTTAATCTGCATATGCTGTGCAGGCATATAAAATTGGAACCCTTTATCACATCTTTGTGATATTTGGCAGAGATGGACCTGGAAGTGTGAGATATAGCCTTGCCAAATTTCATGTACACTGCTTGGACTACAAAGATGTTAAGTCAGACATACATATATAAGTTAATTGCTTATATCACCAGGTCCCTTTATCCAATTCTTCTGAAAGCTGGCATAGGTAGTAAACACGGGGGGGGGGGTATAAACCTGCTAAGTCTCATCCACATTAGATGGGAGACAACGAAGTTACATCCAGGAATGTGTATGCAGATTTTTGCAAAATAGCATAGTTCAGCTGCTTAGAAATTGCATTCCTTTATCCAATCTTTCTGGAATTTGGTATACATATTGCCTTCCATTGGCGATACAATATCTCCAAGTTTCATCCAAATATAATGTAAAACAAAAAAGTTACATTGAAACCAAGGGAAATCGAAAATGAAAGCAAAAACAAAAACAAAACGTTGATACTTATAAAAACAAAACCGAAGACTTTAAATAATGAAAACAAAAAATGAAAAGGAAAAACAACATAGGTCCCTGGTGCACACCTCTACCCCTTATCAATGAGTGAGTCTAATTGAAGCTGATGCAAGTAAATGAGACAGGACCAAGTCTCCAAGTCTCTCCAACTCCAAATTGTGACCGCTTGTACACAGGATAGGAGTAAAGAGGGACTGGTGCGAGCAGCAATTGTGCCAGGGGTAATCGCGGGAAGCTTGCTCATGTGCGGAGGGGTCTTAGCCCATTTCTGACATGACATCCCTTGTGGATTACAAGGCTGAAAAATTCAGCCCTGTCATCTGTGAGGAACATTGCACCAAAAACAGGCCAAACCCCTCCACATATGAGGAGAGCTTCCCGCGATTCCTCCTGGCACCATCGCTGCTCGCATCAGTTTCTCCTCCCTCCCATCCCATGTGCAAGTGGTCTCTGATGTCCAAAAACTTCCATACCTTCTCCAACTGTAGTTGGTCCAATAAAAGATATCACAATATTACTTTGTCTCTATTGCCTATATTTGGGAGTTGAGACCTTACTTTCTCTGCACCCAGTCTAGAAGTTTCCAAGTTAAGCCAAATAAAATACGAGCTACCTGTAAAGTAGGTGGCAAACTCATCACAGTGGGAAACTAATGACTCTGCGTCTGGGTGGAGACAGCTAGGATAGAACAGACTGCCAAGTTATGTTTAAGAGAAGGTTTGTCCACATCTAATTTAGGATAAAATGAACAGGTCTGTTTTTTAAAAAAAGTTATTCAGGATAAAACTTCAGCTTATGCCAACACCAGAGGAGATGTAACTTGTGTTTCTGGCCGAAAGATAACAGCCACCCCCCAAAAAGCATACCTCAAAGAGTATTTCAGTGTTGCATATAAAAATGTTCTGAACTGAAACTGACATCTTTCAGTAACACTTCTATGTCACTTATATTGAAAATAGAGGCTTTGCATATTCATTGCCATATGTATTAGTATCAAATATGAAGAATATGCATTATGCAGTATTTGCATAATGTAATAGTATATTTTCATGTTCATTATCTATAGCAAAACCAACAAAGCTAACCATTTGGATACACTTAACTGAAACCTCTGCATGTTCTTCCTAATGTCCTTCTTGTTCACGTCTCCTCATGGATTTGGAATATTCTGACGTTTCATCACTGTGGTTTTTGAGTTTCTTTTTCACAGTATTTTCCCCTCTTGTGACTTTTGTTTTTTTGTGTTGTGAAAGCTTAAAAAGCAGCAGCATAACAAGTAGAAGAAACACAGGAGCTGTATTAAATGTGAAATAACAAGTTTCAATTGCAGTGACTTTTCCCCCTGAGTATGATGAGGTGGTTTTTGTTTGTTTTTTGTTTTTTGTGCTGTGGCTTTGCTGCTTCAGGTCATACAAGCACACAACCGTATAGCAGCAATAAAGCCTTCACTCCTGATCAAATTAAACACAAGTAATCCTGCTGGGAGAACAATACTGCACAAGTATTCCAGGTTGGACAGTTATATTCTGCTTGACAATCAAAGGGTACAATAAATATGAATATGTACAGATGCCCATGCTCACTTGCTCTTGCTGTAGACTATTATTATTATTATTTATTATTATTATTAATAATAAATTTATTTATTTTTAAGCATTTATATAGCACCAGCAATGTACCTGGCACTTTACAATTGTAAGAAAGAGACATGATCCCTGCCGCAGCGGGCTTACAAGCTAAGGGAGACAAAGTGGGGGGGGGGGGGAAGTGGGGGAACGATAGAGGAAGAGACAAGGATACATACATGAACCCGTGAGGTCTCAGGTGCATGTGCTTGGGTTAGTTGCAAAGGTGTAGTTTATTTTTTTAAAAATTTAAAATAAATAGTTACTCATTTACGGTTACACAAGAAACGATGATTCAGCATAAGTCAGCAAGGGGGTGAGGGGAACTAGGAGAAAGGGAAAGTTTGATGGAAGAGATGGGTTTTGAGGAGGGATTTTAAGATTTGGAGGGAGGAAGCCAAGCAAATGTGTTCAGGAAGGGAGTTCCAGTCATGGGGCACTGCCAAGGAAAAGGGGCGAATGCATTTTGAGGAGCAAGGGAGCTGTGAGCAGGCGAGGGTGGTGACAGAGGAGGAGCGGAGCTCCTGGATAGGAGTGTGGCGGGAAATGAGTGCTGAGAGATAGGGGGGAGCAAGGCCATGAAGAGCCTTGTAGGTAAAAACCAGGAGTTTGTGCAGAATGCTTTCAGCAAGGGGGAGCCAGTGGTCAAAGGGGCAGGCAAGGTGGATGACCCTGACAGCAGTTATGAACAGAAATGAGAGGAGCAAGGTGAGAGTGACAAAGGCCAGTGAGAAGGAGGTTGCAGTAGTCAAGGCGAGTGATGACCAAGGAATGGACAAGGGTTTTAGGAGAGGAAAAAGTGAGGAAAAGACGGATCTTAGCAATGTTATGCAAAGAGAAGCAACAGGATTTGGCAACCGATCAATCTGAGGTTTAAAGGATAGGGAGGAGTCAGAGATGAACCCTAGGCTGCGTGCCTGAGGGACAGGCTGGATGTTGACCTCATCAACAAAGACAGAAAAGGAAGAGAGAGAGGAAGGATTAGGGGGAAAGTTGAGTTCGGTTTTAGCCATGTTAAGTTTGAGCTGAGACATCCAGGAAGAAATGTCAGAGAGGCAGTTAATGAGGCAAGAATGGAGAGAGAGAGAGAGTGAGAGGGGGTGGTGGTGGAGAGGTAGAGATGGCTATCATCAGCATACAGATGGTACTTGAAGCAATGAGATTCAATGAGTTTGCCATGGGACAGAGTGTATAGAGAGAAGAGAAGAGAAGAGAAGCGGGCCAAGGACGGAGCCTTGGGAAACTCCAACCAAGAGGGGAAAAGAAATAGAGGAAGCACTAGCAAGAGACAAATTGAAGGATCAGTCAGAGAGGTAGGAAGAGAACCTGTTGTAGACTGAGCCACGGAAACCAAGGGAGTGGAGGGAGTCAAGTAAGAGAGAGTGGTCAACAGTGTCAAAAGCAGCAGAGAGATCGAGGAGGACAAGGATGGAATACAGGTGATTGGATTTTGGTAATCCAATGTATTTCAACAAATCACTTTCAGCCAACAGTGTCAGTCTTGCAGAATTAACGGTTCTGTTAAATAAGTATCACATTAAATTGTCATTCAGCATGCCATAAACTCATCTGTCAAGCATCATCACTTCCTATTTTTCCTCCATTAAACCACTTTTTACACTTTTCTTGTAGTTTAATAATTGAAAAGTGTTCCATTGAATCTTGTCAGTGAACATAATTGGTGAATACTTCACCTACTGATCAGTAACAAAAACTCCCTCTGCCCAATATTAAATGTCAGGAAGTTGTTACTAAGTGTGATTCCTTAGTTCTTCCTTAAATGCTAGCACTCATAAAAGGCACAGGATTGAAAATCCTGAAATCTGAGTCGATGTTCACATGAACAGATAAACTCCTCCCAAGATAATGTCTTTGAGGATGAAAATACACTTTGTATACTAAGGGTGTTAATAAATGTGATGGTGGCCCACTTAGGCCTGGGGGCTACCATCACATTTGTTGGCTGGCCACCAGATGTTTACCCCAGATTTCTCCTCGGTAGCCTGGGCTGTGATCTCAGAGACTTCTGGGGTCTCACAGCCCTGGCTACCTTCTGTCCGATTGGGCTAAAGCAGGCTACAGCAGGCTACAATGTTTGTTATAACCTGCCGTGGCCTGGTCTGGATTGGGGCCACCATGGCCGGCTGCCATTGTAGCTGTCATAGGCCGCCATGGCTGCTCATCATGGCAGTGGGTTGTGCTCTGGCCACAGCGTGGGGGCAGGGCAGGATGGACATTCTTCCCCCCACCCGGTCGCATGAATGTTTGTTCTGCAGCTGGACCTGAACCTGTCTGTGCTGCAAGCAGCTTTCCAGGCCCGATCAAGTTCTGATGGTGGTAGTCCACCATTACTTGTGGTAACACTGTTACCTAAGAGGAGGTTACCCTGGGAGTTAATGACTATGTGAAAAGTTGGTATTAGGTGGGGTTTTTTAAAAAAACAAACCCACTTTAGTTAATACCCTTTCCTTTTTCACAGCATCACTTACTCCTAGGTGTAAATTATGCACTATGCACTCCTCTTTAATCAGTAGTACTTACCCCAAGAGAAAATCACTCTTCACGTTAAATACTGTTTTTGTGTGAACAAAAGCAAAGTTAGAGTGAGTTAAGGGGTAATCACTTCAGAATAATTGTTTGTGTGAACAAGTTCTGAGAGGGGGTATAATCTAAGGAGCAGCAAAGAACGTTTTCGTGCACAGTCCCAACAATGCTCTTATGCCTTGATTGAGAAGGAGTGCTAGGAGTGAAATTGTAGTTTGTTTTTAATGTGCATGCAATCCTTCCAAAAAGGGTGCCAGTAAGGATGGTAGATTTTGTGCTGTGGGCAACTGTCTACTAGATGCTTGAGAGAGACTGCCAACTGATTCTACATAAGTCCATGACAAACATCAAGTGGGAACAATTCGGAGTTATTTATAAGGTAAAAGTAATTTTTTTAAAAAAGCCTGAAAACAGTATTCTGCATCAGTGAACAAATTGCATAGTTCAAGTAATTCCACGTAACTAGTACCTGAACTGCTGGAGCCTGGCTTCGTAAAAGGGCTGTGGGTGTGGGTTGCGGAACAATTCTGAATTCTAAGTCAGTTGGATTTGTGGGAACACAAAACCATTTTTCAGATGCACCTCTTGTTGAGAAATGTTGAGTTCCTACTTAACTTTGGGTCTTTTGCTTTGCTACCAAGTTTAGCTGCAATCAACTTGTGGTATCCAGAATTAAGGGTGCATGTGTACACAGAGACAGACAGACACATACACATTCACCACGAACATGGGCATGATTGCATGAACCTTCTAACTGTAGTAAACCAGGCTAAGGAAGCTAAAGAAATTTACTCCTGAACCACATAAAAACAACAACGCACTCTTGATTCCAGAGACTCATCATGGGAACATCTATTCCATAAGAACATAAGAAGTGCCATACTGGGTTAGACCAATGGTCCATCTATCCCAGCAAAAATTGAAACAATATAAAACGATCCATAAAAACACTACAATAAAACAGGCTGGGATAATAAATAAATAAATAAATAAGGGTGGGGGAAGATAAAACACCCCACCCCACACCCCTCCCCAAAGGCCTATGTCAGCAGGTCTTACAGATTCGCCGAAATGTCAAAAGGCTTGGGGCCAGGCAAGCTTCGTCCGGGAGGGAATTCCAGAGGCGTGGCCCGACCACCGAGAATGCCTTCTCCATTGTGGCCCACCGCTTAACACAGGGGACCTCCAAGAAGGCACCCCCGGCAGACCGAAGGAGCCGCTCTGGGGCACGGAGGGCGAGGTGGTCCCTGAGGTATGAGGGGCCCAGAAAAAAAAGGACAACATGTTTGTTTGTTTATTTGAAAACCTTTTACTTCTGATATGACAATACATATGGGATGAGAACTGAATCCCTGGTTGCACTAAAAGAGAGGCTCCATTTGTTCAGGATTTAGACCTTTTATTCTAGCACCTCTCAACATAGCGTGTTTTCAGATGAGCCATCANCTCCATGGCCTCCCCCATGAGCCGTGCGGCCTGACCCTCCAGGCCGTCACAGGTGCGCTGCTGCTTGCGTTGGAGGGTGGCAGCCTGGTGCCTATCCCAGGGGTGCTCGGTGTGGGACTGGGCCATCATGGCAGCCAGGATCTCCAGGTCCCTTTCCCCCTCCCCTCTGATGAGCTCCCTGGTGAGCGCGAGCTTCCGGGAGTGCACCGCAGCTAACCGTTGCGATTCCTCCAGCAGCTCCCTGCCGAGGTCCTCCCTCCGGTGCCGGTTCCTGGCCTGCATCTCCCAGTTCCACTCCACGCTGCCAGCAGCTGCACCCCTTGTGCAAGCAGGCAACTGGTCTGTGAGTGGGAGGTTGGGCAGAACGTTAGTGCTTCCAGCCTGTGTGCCCCGCCACCCGCTAATGCATGACGCGGGGTACCTGGTGGGGCGGCCCCCATAGTGTGGCAGCTCCCCTCAGCCCTCCCCTGTGGGATTCCCCTGCCCCACCCTCTTGTGGGATGGACCTCCAGAAGCAGATCGCCCCAGGTGTGGCCCGAGACCGTCAGGTGTGCTGTGGGGGCCACTGAGGGCCCAATATCCCCCCCCGTGTTGGTCATGGTTTGATGTGCTTGCAGGCCTCCGCCCCCCCGGTACCTCCATCCACCACTGCACCCGGCACCCCTGTGGCCCCTTGGCCGGTGTGCCCCGCCATGGAGAGTCACCCACCTAGTGGTGGGGAAGCTGCTGGGCCCGCCTCCTTCTCCTCCTCCTCCTGCACCTCCAGGCTGCCTTGTGCTGCAATGGGAAGGGGGGGGCATTAGTGTTTGCCAGGCCCCATCCGCTGCGCCTCCGTCCAGGCCGTTCCCCCCCTGGCCCCACTCAGGTGATCATACCAGGATCCTGTTCCTCCACTTCCTGGGGGCTGTCCTAGGTCTCCACATGCTCTGCGCGCACCCCCTGTCCCTGTGGCCTTATACACATCTAGATGTGTATATGACAGCGCCGCAGGGGGTTTTGGGAAGGAAAGGGGAGGGGCCGGCAAACACCCAGCCGCCAAACACCCATCCTGGGAAGCACCCGGCAAATACCTGTGCAAGTACACAGACAGCCGGGACCAGCACCAGCAGGGAAGCCCCACCCGGCACAGCGATGGTACAACATGGCCGACCGAAGGCAACTGAAGCCGCACAATGCGGCTCCGCCCCCGAGCCGCCAGGACGCACGCGGGCGGGGCGGGAGGGAGATGGGATGGGATGACAGCAAGGTATAGGTACAACATATTTATTGGAGGGGAAAATGTACAATGGAAGGGGGGAAGTTTAACGTCTGGGGTGCCATCTCCCCCTCTTGGCCACACCACTGGGGCTCTCAGGCCAGCGAGCCCTAGCTGTAACCAACCGCAGCAATCGCCAGCCGGGTGGCCCAGCCTCCCTGTCATCCACTGGCCTCTCCACACCAACCTCCACTGATGGTCCCTGCGTCGAGAAACAAGAAAGGGGTAAGCGATCCACGGGTGCACTTATCTCATTCCCATGTCGGGGCCTGGGCCACTGGGTGCCCCGAGGGCATCCAGGGAGTCTCCTACTCCCCACACAAGCATAACACATGCTGTAGAGTGATCCCTGTTGAAGCGAGCCCCTGTACAGATCCATCCATGGTATTATGGACCATGCATGTTCCAGTACAGCTTCACAGAGCTGCTACACTTTGCCCGAGGCAATATCCGTTGCTCCACATCTCATGTAGTGTGTGTGCTCAGCGTGGGTTCTATACTGTGTTCCCTACTGGAGTCGTGCCTTGTGCAGTTCCCCTGCTTCCCAGTGCGCCCCCCCCGGTGTTGCTCCCCCCACCCCCAGGGTCCTTGGGTGCCGCGGCCTTCTGGAGGGGGTGGGACGGCCACCATGGGTGGTTGGTTGGCCTGGGGTGCATGATCCTCGGGTGAGGACATTGCTTCCCAATGGAGGGGTTGGGGTGGCAGCGAGGGCGGGACCACGGGGGGTGCGGGCTGGAAGGGCGGCCACGCAAGTGGTTCCTGGGGCTCTATGTGGGGGAGGGGGACCCCGTGGACCAGTCCCGGATAGGGCTGCTGCTGGGGGAACCACAGGTGGCCGAGGTACAGGGGGGGCACCTGCACCAGTGGGAAGCCGCCTTGGTGGTGGTCAGCCGCCGACCCTCCTTCCGTGGCACGGTGGGACCTGTTACACTGGGGGTCATGCCTCAGGGCCTCCATGGCCTCCCCCATGAGCCGTGCGGCCTGACCCTCCAGGCCGTCACAGGTGCGCTGCTGCTTGCGTTGGAGGGTGGCAGCCTGGTGCCTATCCCAGGGGTGCTCGGTGTGGGACTGGGCCATCATGGCAGCCAGGATCTCCAGGTCCCTTTCCCCCTCCCCTCTGATGAGCTCCCTGGTGAGCGCGAGCTTCCGGGAGTGCACCGCAGCTAACCGTTGCGATTCCTCCAGCAGCTCCCTGCCGAGGTCCTCCCTCCGGTGCCGGTTCCTGGCCTGCATCTCCCAGTTCCACTCCACGCTGCCAGCAGCTGCACCCCTTGTGCAAGCAGGCAACTGGTCTGTGAGTGGGAGGTTGGGCAGAACGTTAGTGCTTCCAGCCTGTGTGCCCCGCCACCCGCTAATGCATGACGCGGGGTACCTGGTGGGGCGGCCCCCATAGTGTGGCAGCTCCCCTCAGCCCTCCCCTGTGGGATTCCCCTGCCCCACCCTCTTGTGGGATGGACCTCCAGAAGCAGATCGCCCCAGGTGTGGCCCGAGACCGTCAGGTGTGCTGTGGGGGCCACTGAGGGCCCAATATCCCCCCCCGTGTTGGTCATGGTTTGATGTGCTTGCAGGCCTCCGCCCCCCCGGTACCTCCATCCACCACTGCACCCGGCACCCCTGTGGCCCCTTGGCCGGTGTGCCCCGCCATGGAGAGTCACCCACCTAGTGGTGGGGAAGCTGCTGGGCCCGCCTCCTTCTCCTCCTCCTCCTGCACCTCCAGGCTGCCTTGTGCTGCAATGGGAAGGGGGGGGCATTAGTGTTTGCCAGGCCCCATCCGCTGCGCCTCCGTCCAGGCCGTTCCCCCCCTGGCCCCACTCAGGTGATCATACCAGGATCCTGTTCCTCCACTTCCTGGGGGCTGTCCTAGGTCTCCACATGCTCTGCGCGCACCCCCTGTCCCTGTGGCCAGTAGACCTGTGGGTGTTGGGGGTGCACGCTGAGTGTGGTGGTCCGGTGCTCAAATCCCTTGGGCGCTTCCTCCCCCTGTGGGATGGGGCTGTCCCCTCCCGCTTCCTGGCTGACCGTGCCAAGGGCACTTCCCCCCCCCCACTCTGTGGGGTCTGTCAGGGGGGGTTGTGTGTTGGCCCTGTGTCTGCCCCTGACAAAGGCACTGCCTTGTCTGCGGGAGGCCACGATGTTCCCATCCATGCAGAGGAACTNCCCCCTGTCCCTGTGGCCAGTAGGCCTGTGGGTGTTGGGGGTGCACGCTGAGTGTGGTGGTCCGGTGCTCAAATCCCTTGGGCGCTTCCTCCCCCTGTGGGATGGGGCTGTCCCCTCCCGCTTCCTGGCTGACCGTGCCAAGGGCACTTCCCCCCCCCCACTCTGTGGGGTCTGTCAGGGGGGGTTGTGTGTTGGCCCTGTGTCTGCCCCTGACAAAGGCACTGCCTTGTCTGCGGGAGGCCACGATGTTCCCATCCATGCAGAGGAACTAGTCCAGCTCCTCCTGGAACTTGGCTGTGCGCATGGCCTGGCCGGACTTAAGATTGTTGTCCTTTATATGTTTATATCCGGACCTCAAGTCCTTTGCCTGCTGCATGCACTGGGTGGCATCCCTATTGTACTCCTGCCGCTGCATCTCCTGGGCGATGGCTTCGTAGACCTGTCTGGTCTTGTAGCTGTGCACGAGGTCATGCTGGACCGTTTTGGACCCCCACATGCGTATAAAGTCCCTGATCTCCTGCCTTGACAAGGGCTCCCCCTTTTGGGACCTGCATGTGGGGGGCCGACCGGCCTGGCGGCATGGGGCCTGCCCTGTGGATGTGGTAGCCATGGTGATGGTCGTGTCCTGTTGGGGGTAGTGCATTAGGGGTTACTCCGGGTCGTGTTGTCCCCCTTCGCGCCCCCGAGGGGCCTGCCCTCCCCTCCCGTCTTTTACTCCTTGGGGTTCCCTCCTGCTAACCTGGCTGTCTGGGAGGCCCTCCTTGGTTCTCATCCCAGTGGTGCGGTGCTCCGTTGTCTGGGAGCTGTCCTGTGGGGATGGGGGACCGGGTTATGCGGCTGTCCCCTGCCCCGTGTTCCCTGGCCCATGGTGTCAGGCCTGCGGTGCGGCCCTTCCATCCCTGAAGGGGGGGTGTTCCCTCACACTCACCTCACTCTCGCTGCTGCTCCTCGGGCCGTGCCCCTGGGATGTGCTGGGCTGGGGGTCCTCGACCGGGGGTCCTCGGTGCGACCCCTCTGCCCTGTGCCAAGACACGTGCTGTGTTATAGCCTGGTGATTTCCCCCCTTCCCCCCCACCAGGACACCCCCCTCGTACCTCTCGGCCCGGGCGCCCCCCCTACCGGTGGCCTAGGACCCCCCCATGTGCCTTCTGCCTGGGGTGCCCCCCCTCCACTGCCTTACCAGGGCTCTCCCCTCCAGGCACTCCTGGGTCCCCGTGCTCACCCATCCCCTTCCCACGCATGGGGCAGTGTTGGTTCCCATGGCCTTCTCGTGCGTGTGCCATGCGTGGTTCTTCTCGTGCGTGCGGGAGCCCTCGTACGTGTGCCATGGTTCTGTCCTCCTTTACGGGCTCCCGGACGGACATCTGGCTTCCCCCTCGTGGGCGTGGCGGCGTGGTGGCGTCTGCGTGCCCCATGGCACCAGCACAGTGGGCCTCTGCCAGTCCGGTCCGCGTGGGTGTGGGTGTTTTCGCTTTTACATGGACGCTCAGGTATTGAACACCCATCTCCACCCATGGAGGGCTCCGGCTCCCTTGCAGCTGCTCCGTGCGTGTTGGCGGGTGGGTCGGGCATGTGCCCCCACCCACTCATGGACATTTACACGGATGCTCTCCCACCCATTCGATGGGCGTTTCTGGGTGTTCATGGGTGGGTGGCGTCCATGTAAGAGTGGCCTATGTGTTCAAAGGTAAATACTCATTATTTCTTTGTAACTGGCTTTGTAGTGGGCTAGGTAAAGAATGTGGGCACCATTTTTATCCATGCTCTTTTCATTAAAACTGAGGTATCAGTCATTGCCTGAAGATATTTTTTTTCTAGTTGCATCTGTATTTAGCCCAAGCTGATATTGCCAAAGCAACCATGTCCTGTTGACCACAATTCTTCCTTTTTATAACTTCCTTTTTTGTGGGCTTCAAGCTGTGCTTCTCCCTTGCTTTCAGCTGCTGCTTACTGGTTTGGATATCTCTGGGTAAAAACAGATGTGACAGCAGACCTCTGTGACTTGCTCTTCCTTGATCTGGCCTGGACCTCACCTGCATGTACAGGATGTTTTCCCAGAATTGCTGCAGGCTGTGTCAGTGACTAGCCCAGGCTCTGACCTTCAGGAAATCCCTGAAGTCACAGCCCAGACTAAGACCGTCCTGACTGGGCCAAAATGGGCCACAGCAGGCTGTCATGTATGTCTGTGCCTGTCATGACCTAGCCTGGATCATTTGCTGGCCATCAGTTGCTGCCATGGCTGCCCATCATTGCGGGTGGGCGGGGCACTGGGATCGGCGCGAGAGAGGCACCAGTCGCACGTCTGTTGCAGCTCTTCCCAGGTCGCATGGGTAGCAAGACAGCAGCCTGGCTGTGAGCACGTATAGCTCTGGGTAAAAACAGATGTGACAGCAGATCGCTGTGGCCTGCTCTTCCACGATCTGGCCTGGACCTCACCTGCATGTCCAGATTGTGATGGTGGCACTCCACTGTTGTGTGTTTTTGCCCTCCCTGTGTTCTATGCATTGGCTACCTATAGAACAATGGATCTTGATTTAAGATTGTGCTGCTTGTCTTAAGGGCTTTGAACGGTATAGGCCCAGTGACTATAATCAAGACTTGCTCCTGGAGCCTCATCCTGATTGCTGTCTGTACTCCGATAACACCCGCCTTTTGGAGATCCTGCTATCGTGCCGTAAGTCAGCAGATGATCAGGTCTTTGTTGTGGCAGGCCCTTCAGTGTGAAACTCACTCATTCCAGTTTTCCTTCTCCTCACTTTCAAAAGGCACCTGCAGATATTTATTCTCTAGGTGCTGTTAGGAGATCCCTTGTTGGGGATCCCCTTAATGCATTTTTCTTCCCCATTTTAACTTTTTAAAAGGATTTTACATGGATTTTAATTTCTTTTATTGTATTTTATTGTAGTAATGTTGTGAAGCACCCTGAGTGGAAGGGGGATACAATTAATTGTTTTAATCTATTATTAATAATTAATATACTATAAATAATAATTTAACTGTAGGGGAAATGTAGATTTAAATGTACATGGAAAATGCAGAAAGAACATAATGGATGAAAAAGCTTTGTTTAGTGCTTTCAAAGCGTTGTATGATTGGTTAAACAGATTGGTCAATTCATAAACTTGAGGGTCTTTCATAGTAGGATCCGTCTGATACCTTTGTGATGTTCCATAAGTGTAACTGTTTAAGCTCCAAAGAATTTTTTCACTTCAGAATTACATAACTGAGTAACAAGCTGTGTGTAATGTTTACTGATCATTGAATAAAATGTTATTTATGTTTATTAATATGTAGCTGTTTGTATATTTGAGGAATGATTTTAATTGGCATATATGCCAAAGCTTTATTTTAAGGCTGCCTAGCGAGTAGCTTTGCTCTCTGGGATTGTATTTATGGATTTATGCCTTTTTGTGCAATCTCAGATTTGTCAGTGCTTTTGAACTGGCCAAATCACATAGGCTGTTTTAAAATTGGCATGGCTGGGGGTGGGGTGGGGGTGGGCAGGATCAGTGTGTGCCACATGGAGTGCCGAGGCACAGCCAGTGAGTGTGTGTGGGGGTGTAAATGGGCTGGCATGTGTGTGCACCCCTTCCCACGCACCATCTACTTCTGCCCCCACACAACGCATTCTGGATTTCCCCCGATGCTCTGTGTGTGGGCATGGGTGGCTGGTGTGTGGGTCACAGGAGAGTGAGCCCCCCCCCCCCGTGTCGCCTTCAGACAGGCACTTGGGTGGGTGGACCTTCATGGGTGTATCTTATCTAAAAATGGCGAAAGTTAACAAATAATATTTTGTGTACTAGGATATAATTAACTTAATATTGATTTCTTGAATTAGCCCAATGTTTCCTTCTGACTTTGACTTGTTACATATTACTTATTATTGTCTCAGAATTATTACATATTCTCTCAGCCTAACCTGCCTCAAGGGGTCTCTTTGCTCTGACAGCTATCAAATAAAGCAATTCAGGTCTTCTCCCCAGATGCTGAAATACCCAGATGCCAATACCCTATGGTCCATAAATTGCAAAGAAAACTCAGGTATATTTTCCTTAAAGCATAAGTATGGAGATGTGTTAGTGATTTCTGTAATGAAATTAATCGATTTCTCTTTGTAATGCATAGACTCCAAAGAGAGAGAAGTTCCTATCCTGAGAGCTAGAGCAGAGTTTTTCATCCATGACAGATTTTCCAGAAAGACCGTACAATAATATTCCTGTGTGCTCTAAAAATGTATAATATGATCTTGACTACAGCGGTGTTGCCTCTGTGCTTTTTTGTTAGTAGCTTTCCCTCCAGTTCTGCACTGCGCTCACTGAATAAACGGGCTAAAGTAATAAATGGGAATAGGACCATATGTCCCATTCTAGCGCTAAAAACAAAGACGAATGTTCCTTCCTGTCCTTGGTTTGGATTGCTAGCACTTCCTTACAGCTTTTCCTGCTCCACGGCTGGTGAGCTTATATTTACGTAGCTTTCCTGTTTCAATCTGCTTAACAGTCTACATGGCTCTGCCTCCGTCCACCTCAGAACTAGCTACATTTAAGTGGCAACATTGTTTCTGCACATATAAAAATATTCCACTCTTCTTCATCTCATACATGAGATAATCTTTTAATCTCAGGAATCCTTTTTATAAATTATATGCCCTTAATACAAAGGTTCTGGAACTGTGAATCAGTTCTGCAAGAGGGATCATGCCATCTGAGAATAGGGTTGCAAACCTGACTGCTATTTGATGTGCTTTAAATGACTTTGTTGCTGTCTAGGGTCGCAGGATCAACTCTCCAAATGATGTCACTCAGTTAAGTTGTTTGGGAGACACTGCCTTAATCATTAATTTTTCTTGTATTGACAAGAGACTGGGTGTTTGCAGCCATACAAGCTGCAGAGGGCCCGATCCCCATGCGGCCCCATAGTGGGCAAGTGCAGCTCCCACACTGCAAGGGCCAGCATGGGGAACTGGGCAGACGGTCCTGGGGGAAGCAGGCCACTGTCCGATCTCCCGCCATGGCCAGGGTAGGCGGAGGCTCTGGCCACACAGGCAGGTGCTCAGCCCTGCCCCACCGGCCTCCCCCAGTCTGACCAATGTGGGGTCACTGTAACATGGCCACACGTGATGGGCGCCCACCACTCAAAGCCCCGCTGCAGATCTTGCCGGGTGGCGGGGCAGATGGGCTACTGCGCCTTGGACAGCCTTACCCCATTTTGGGTAACGCTTCTATGCGCTGCATGCTTGGACTTTTCCCAAGGATGCAGCGCACAGCAGCCAGCTGCCTGCCCCGTGGCAGGGGAACATCTGGCAGGCACAGGAACACGGTAAGCCTGCCTGGAGTGGGTCTGTGTCTGTGACTCCACAGTAAGTACATTATGTGGCTGCACCCATTACGTTTGTTACTAGGCTTACTCCTCGGGAGCTATTTACTCGCCAGTGGAGCTGGGGGGCAGTTTTATGTGAAGTATGGCAATGTTTAATTGGCATCGGTATTGAAATTTATATTATGGAATGGCCATTGGAAGAAACTGCAGTGCTAATCTAGAAATAATGGCTTCTCTCATTTGCAGATCCCACGCTGCCTCTTTTGGAGTGGGGGGATTGGGGAGGTTACAGCATGTGGAATAATGAGGAAGTCGCCTTAATGTCTGTGGCATGTAAACAGTTAAGACATCGTATGCTCTCCCATATTGTGCTCCCTTACAAATTAGGCACCAGGTACCCACACTTTCATACAGGCCCTGCCCCCTCCTCTTAAGAAGGAGGAGGCATTTATTAGGGAGCACATTGTAGGAAAGTGTAAAACATCTTCACTGCTTACTAGGGATGGGACTGTTGGCGAATTATCGGTTACCAGTTTTATCGCTTCGGATTAATCCGATATCAGATTTATCGTATCAGTACATCGTTTTTTTAATAATGCCGATTTTTCGGATCTTTAACATTGTGGCCATTTTTTAAATGGCTGCAATGTTAAAGATCCGAAAAATCAGCAATGTTAAAAAAAAAAGATATACCAATATTATCGGTATTATCGGATTAATCCGATATCGCCAATTTTTGGCATTTTTGGATTAATCTGATACCGATGGTCCCATCCCTACTGCTTACATGCCACAGAAGTTAAAGCGACTTCCTCATTATTCCACACCCTGTAACCTCCCCACTCCAAAAAAAGCAGCTCGGTGGTAGTATTTCAGAGCCTTAAATTAAGGCGAATGTCACCTCCCCGTGCTTTAGTCCCTGCCTTAATTTACAATTTCCATGCATGTTTATACTTGATAGAATTTGTAACCATCTCCTTAACGTATCTATGAAACCGGGAAAGGTTTTTACTTTATGAATTTAGTAATTAGTATAGGTTACTTTTTTTCCTGTTACTGAAAAAAAAGGCTCTGGGCTCTCACTTAACGTAGTTCGTGCAATGGTGAAAGGAAGCAGCTCAGTAAGTCAGCAATTCTGTCCTTTGCTACTGTTTCCCATTTATAAAAAATGCAATTCTAGTAGTGGGTAGGATATGACTAGCTACAGTATCATTTGGATTGCCCATTGGAAAACCACTAAAGTGAACATGACTTCTGATTAATAATTTTTATGATCTAGCTTCATACAGCTTCTAGGTATCTTGTAAAATAACCTTTCTGTGCATGATGGTTGCTGTTCATGTTCCTTTGAAAACTCACATTCTATTGATATTAAATGCACATGGTTAATAACGGTTTATAAAGGTACCAAGACTGAGATATGAAAAGGATCCGTCTTTATCTGACACACTTGCACTAAAATCCAGTTTGGGGTTTATATAACTTGTTTTGAGTTGTTGTCTATTTTTAATAAACTGGCTTTGCTGACCCAAGACTGATATCAAATTTCAGATAAGGAGAAATGTAAATTAGAGATTTAAAAGCATAGTCGAAAGAATTATTCACACACACACACACACACACACACACACACACACATTAAGGAACATTTTATGAGGGTGTAACTAACATATGGCGCACAGCTCCTGTGATATTATGTAATTTATCTTTATGTTTGTCTAGAAAGTGAGTGACTCTAAAATTAATTCAGAAACTCCTTATCCTGCTCTACCAGGTTCTTATGGGAATCCTTCTAGAATGCTGAACACAAAGGTCTCTGTTAAATAACTAATCAAAGTTTCTCTATTATCCATTCACTTCCCACCTTCTAGAATCAACGGAGCCATGGTTGCGAAACTATGTACAATGAATACATTTTTAAGTTACCAACAAAAATGATGTTCCTCAATAGGTGACTAAGGGTATTTTCAGATGTGCTGGGCCTCCAGGCCAAGCATGCTGAACCCTGGACCGGAATCTCTCACAGATCCTGGTCCGTGATCAGACCGGCCTTCCTTTAAATGTGCTGGCCTGATCACTGTGGGAAATCGGGGAGGGGGTGGGGCTGAGCGGTGCGATGTGCGGCTGCTTGGCCCCGCATCCCCACACTCCCATGGCCGTCCACCCTCAGGGAGACGGGCGGGCTCAGCGGTCAATCAGGCTGCTGTGCCTGATCCCTGCCTGTGGTCGGGGATTTGATCTGGATCAGGGCAAGGTAATAGACGTTACTTTTTCCCCTTTCCTGATCGTGGTGAAGCTAACCACGGTTTCAACCCAACCCCAGAACTGTGGTTAGCTTTGAACCCCGCCAGGAATTCACCATGGTGAACACCTGGTGGGGCTCAAACAGATGTGTATGTGATCACAGCCACCACACTGGATCCACTGTGATCCTGTGGGTGATTTCAGACATTATGAGATCAGTGAACCACTGTGAATATCCACCTGTGGTCACTGTGCCTCGAACGTCTGTTTGGCAGCCGCCAGATGTTCGCCACGGTCAATACCCACACGGGGTCATTTTCAACCATGTTTCCCAGGCTCCCCGGGGGACTTTCCCGGGAAGCATGGTGAAAGTGATCCCCGTCGGGGACAAAAAAAAAAATCACGTCTGGTCGGGCGCCACGGCCTGGGATCACCAGTGGAATCCCAGGCCGTGGCGATTTCGGCCAGATGCTGCGGCCGCATTGGCCCCGCCGCCTGCCTGCCTCCCCAGAGTGCGGGCGGCGGGGAGCATGGAGGGGGCGGGGCTGCGCGGCCCTGCCCCCTCCCAGATTCCCTGCCAGGATCCCCCGGCACGTCTGTTAGGGCGTGACGGGGTCATCCCGGCGGGGGATGATTTGGTTGTTTTTGGTACAGGGCCAAGCGGCCCCGTAACGTCTGAAAGCACCCTGTGTGGTTGACTGTCATCACGTAACGTCTGAAAATACCCCATGAAGCTAAATCTGGCTTGATGGGCCTGTGTCTGTGACCCCCGATTCCCTTCCATAGGGTATTTTCAGATGTGACGGGGCCGGTATTGGCCCCGTAATGGAATCACCCATTGATCCCCCACCGGGATCAAAATGGCCGTCAAACAGACGTGCCAGCTGATCCTGGTGGGGAATCGGGGGAGGGGGCAGGGCTGCGCAGCTCAATGTGCGGCCGCACAGCCCCGCCCCCCACACTCCCTCGGCCGCCTGCCCTCTGGGAGACGGGCGGGCGCCGTGGCCAATACGGCCGCAGCGCCCGCCGGCCCCCTGGGGCATTGACCACGGCCCGGAATCTTGCAGCTGATTCCAGGCCGTGGTCAGGGACAGACGAGACGGTTCCCTTGATAACGGGGGGGAATCACATTCAACACGCAAATGGAGATGGTCCAGCCAGGACCTCCGTTTGCATGTTGAATGTGATTCCCCCCCTGTGATTCACAGGGGTGAACATCTGGCAGGGAGCTTCCGTTCCCCCCAACAGATGTTACGGGACCACGATCACCATGTGGGTATTCACCGTGGTTCACCATGATCTCGTAACGTCTTAAAATACCCATACACAATCACATACAGCTCAATCTGAACTGCTCTAGTTGAAATTTGAATTGAGACCTGCCCATTCTTGCTCTTCCTTCCTTCCAGTCTGGGGGGGAGGAGGAGATAGATATGCCTTCTTTGCTCCGTTTCATAGAATCATAGAATTGGAAGAGTGCTTGAAGGTCATGTACTCCAACTCCTTGCTCTGATGGAGGATGACTATAGCTACAACATCCATGACAGGTAGCTGTCCTCCCTCTTTATGAAAAATTCAAGTGATGGAGAGCCTGCAACCTTCCTGGGCAACATGTTCCACTGCTGATTTCCTGTTAAGTGGTCACAATCTGACCTACCCTGAACCTTTTTTTTCTGTACTATTGTATCCTCTTGTCCATTCTCAAGCTTTCTAGTCAAGATTTTTAAAGCACATTAAACTCTTAGACCCTTTTCACACGGGCACCCCCCTCGCACATGTGTGCGGGTGGGAGGGCACCCATGTGAATGCTGCAGTGGGTATGGGGAGGATGGGTGGGGTCCCGTGGAAATGCTGCAGGCAGTGGGTGGGGGTGTGTGCATGCTCCCGCATTCCACCCACCTCAACCCATCACCCACGCACAGAGCAACAGATGCTAATGCCCAATACTCGGTGCATGGAGATGGGTGGAGGTGGGTGGGTGTCTGTGGGAACACACCCCATGCACCGCCCACCCACTGCGTCACCACCCATCCCCCCCACCCATGGCGACCCATGTGAAAAGGGCCTTTAATGAAGTTTACTTGGTTGGAGTAAAAAACATTAATTAACATCATGACTATGGCCTCAGCCATCGCCTATGGCATAGGTTAATTAACGTCTTTTACTCCAGTCAAGTAAACTGCATTTAAGAGTTGAATGTGCATGAATACACAGAGAGAGAGAGGGAGAGAGATTTTCTTCCCCCATAGGCCCAAACTATGTGCTCATGGCAGGTTACAAATAAAACCAAAGGTATGTATATTTGTATGTGCAGATATGCATACCTGTGGTTTTATTTGTAACCTACCCTGAACCCATAGCTTAGACCTATGGTGGGATAAAATCTAAATAAATTCATAAATAAAATCTGGTCTCTCTCTCTCTCTCTCTCTCTCTCTCTCTCTCTCTCTCTCTGTGTCTGTATTAATGCACATTCGACTCTTAAATGCAGTTTACTTGACTGGAGTAAAATATTTTATTTATTTATTTATTTATGAATTTATTTAGATCAATCAACTTCCCTTCCAAGTTTTCTCTATTAGACTGTTTGCAGTGCAACGGTTTTTTAAAAAAACAAGAGTTTCCATTAGACCTACACCAGTAATCTCATGAAAATATATATGTTTTGGAGAAGTTAATCTTTTGTAAAATCTAAAGTTTCCATGAGATTACTAGTGTAGGTCTAATGGAAACTCTTGGTTCTTTGTCTTTTAAAAATTTTTTGCATTGCAAACAGTCTAATAGAGAAAACTTGGAAGGGAAGTTGATTGATTAAAAACTGAACCAACTTCATTAGTTTTCATTGTCAAATCAGAGCGACACAGAGTATAAATTAATAACTCGGATAAGCAGCATGTTTTCTGCTGCCACTTGGCACCAGTGGCAGACCTTTGTGCCAACATGAGTCCTATTCATTTCAACAGGGCTTGCATCAATGCAAAGGGCTAGTGTCAGCATCAACAGCTGCAGCTATGATTTTGAGTTTAGAGTTCTCATAACTGAAGCAGAATTCCTAAGGAAAAAAGTTGTGTATTTATATTTATTCTTCAGTTCTTATATTTATTCTCCAAAAACTAGTGCCTTGTTTATTATTTATCTCTCCTGTATGGCTGCTTTTCTTAACATTTCATTGACTGTATGAATGAATAAACTTTAATGTTCAGCTACATTGACTATATGTGTAGATACAATTTCCTTTTTGCACAATATACTTTTAAAACCGGACCTCTCCTCCTTTTGTCAACAATGGTGTTCTGCCAGGCTTTTGGTGAGGAAGATGGGTGAAATGTGGGGGGTTGTGGGCTAGGGTGGTAGGATTCTTGCACATGCTTTTTGTGTCCTCCTCCATGTTGTTTTATATCATTATGATCATTTCATATTTATATGATTGTATTTTTTACTCTTTTAAAATTGTTATCCACCCCGAGCTGTTTTTACAGGAGGGGTGGGGTATAAATAAAATAAATAAATAAAATGGCTCTCCTGCCTTTTATTGGCTACTAGGAAACTTCCATGAAACAGAATTTTATTTCTTGGCTACTTTCTCAATCCCTCTTGCCATGATTTCACGAATGAAGCATTGTCCTGGTGATAAGCAGGAAGAACAGATTAAATCTTATGAACAAAAGCTTCCATTTTCATGCAAATGTCATCAGTGCTATGAAACTAATGAAGATAAGGCCAAAAATGTGGCACAAGTAGAATGTCTCTGAAAAGGAGATATTTCATAACCTCAACCTTATGGGTGTATTACACCACTTCTCATTCTAACTTGGGGTTACCATACATCTTTACTTTGTTTAGTTGATCCACTTTGCCACAAATAACCACATTGCATAAAACCATAGGAGCCATAGAAGGAAAAGGGGTTTAAATTGACCCTTTTTTACACTAAGGGTGTTTTTAAAGGAGCAAGGCAGGCAGGGTGTGCAGGTCTGTGGTCGCAGAGTGGCATTGCTGCGGGGCACCCACACACGCAAAGTGCATACGGAGCGCTTCAAGTGGGTGGCCCCCAGCATGGCTACCCCAGCCACGGAGGTGGCCACTGTACATTTGGCTGTGCCCGCATGGTGCACTCCTGATTTTTCAGCATTGCTCTGTGCATGGCCATGAGTGGCTGCTGCGTGGATCATGGGAGCGTGCATCCCCACGCACTACCTTCACACAAGCAGTTGGATGCGTGGTCGGTTGGGGGGGGAGGGCGTGCCGTGAGTGTGTCTCATTTAAAAACACCCTAGGTGTCACCTACATGTAAAACTCATGCCAAATTCAAGTAATAATGTATTTATTTAAGCTTGTATCGCTCCCTTCCTCTTATGCCCAGAGTGGGTTAAAACATAAAAGCCATAAAAATAGATGTACATAGTAGGCTTTGATCAACAACCAGGGGAAGCAGGTTCCACAGTACTTGTCAGCAACTGAGAACACCTCTCTGCATGCCCTCATTGTATGAATCTGATGGGCAGATGGTTCCTGTAAGACATTCTATCTTTATTGTACACATGATAGGAAGAAACTCCTCATCTGGTTTATTGTAAGTCACTCTATTATATGTTTCAAAGGTACACGCAAATAGAAATGAAGGAGCATTACATGCTGAATAATTTTTTGAAGATCTCCATTATTACATCATGAGGATAGCATTTTAAAGGGTCAGAGTTTGTTATGACTAACTATTGTTGACGGTTGTATCTTCACTCTCTCCTGGAATTGACTCCATATAACCTCAAACATGGTTTAACACCCTTTCTCCCCCAAGTTCAGCTACCACTTTGAAGATATCCAGATGCCATCATGATAAAAGCAGTATAAATACTGAGTCAGTCATTGCATATAACTTCATGTCCCACCTGATGGCTTTAAACTTTGTTGAGTATTACCTTTCACATGGTGCCTACTGCCTACAATTTCTCCTCCATGTGTATTTAGCAAGCCCAAAGTTGGCAGCACTAGAGAGAGATTTCACCTCTCCTATTCTGTGCTAATTTCTAATCTCTGTCTTCTTTAATCTTTGCTATTATTGGCAGCACTTCAACTATTGGCCTACTGTAGGGAGCTTTAAAAGCTTTTGAATCTGTTAGTGACAAAGCATTATCTCAGTGACATTTTAATCAACTAGGATCTCTGAATAGAAATGCGAGCAGACACTCGGTTAGGAAGTATTTAGTCATGTAGTCTGCGATCTACAAACCACTTCAGACTGTAGTCCCATTGAATCCCACAGGGAGTGCTCTGGAATAAGTGGTTTGTAGCTCCTGACTGTGGAGCTGCAGAGAGTTAGTATTCAGTAAAGCAGCTGACAATTTTAAAAGGAAAGTGTGAGAAGTGATTACCTGGATAAAAGCTCCCAGTTCCCCTATTTGGAAACAAGACAACCTTTTTCTTTTAAATTTAGATACTGCATTTGAGACCCTCTCTTTATGCTGGTGGGATGTTATTTAGTAACTACTGTCTGCAGTTATTAAAATCAGCATCACATTTATTTTACCTTTTCAGTGTCTTCCCATCATTTTCAGTGACTTCCTCTGCTATAACTTCTTGCATATAGGTACAAATGTGTTTGAAATGTTTTTATAAGATGTGGTCATAGTAATTTAACAGACAGACTGAAACATAATCTGAGTTCAGAGCATTTTTGGCTTTGGTGTGTGGACTGTTGCTGAAACCTTATTAGCACTTAGGTGTAATCCTTCAACATCCACTACATCTTCCTGATACTTCACACTTGCCTTTTAAAATTACCAGCTGCCTTGCTGAATACCAACTCCCTTCCACTCTAAGTGACTAGACACTTCCTAACAGAGAGTCTGTTGGCGTTTCTCTGCAGAGATCTGAGTTTATTAAAATGTCACTGAGATAATGCTTCTCTGGTACTTGCACGTTACGGAGAATTACATTCAGCAAAGCAGCAGGTGCAGTTGTCACCCAACAGAAAAGGCTTGTGAGAACAGGAGATAGAACATCCACAGCAACTGGACCTAGAGAGACCATTGAACTTATTTTTGTAAGAGATAAGACTGACTATATTCCTAACCACTGTCAGTGTGAAGTAACATCCCCATCTGTGAGACCTCAATAAATGTTTCACATACAATGTTTCACATATGCCAAGGTCCTGTCACCACCAAAATGGAGGCGATGGGTTATTGTCGCCCCCCCCCCCGAATAGAAGAAGACGTGCGGAGGCGGGGAGGTATGACCGATTGAGAGAGAAGCCTGCTAGCAGGCTCTCTCTGTGTGGATTGGGGTTGCCACGGCAACCCGCCCGACGCGCAGACGCATGGCGCGGGGTTTGGGGTCCCTCCCCTTTAGAGGGGAGGATCCCCTGGAGCCACGTGCAGCGGCAGAGCTGGTGAGAGAGCTGAAGGAGCAACAGTGAAACCTCGCTGCTGCCAGAGAAGCAGGATGGGCCGGGCCAAGGAGAAGAGAGAAGGGAGCAAGAGAGGGAAGCCTGGCAGTAATAACCCTGCCAGCAGGGGAGGACACAGACCGGGGCAGGAGGCAAGTACACGCAGTCTGTGCCCCACTCCCTCAGAAATTATGGCCAGGCTGCAACAGTGTGAGGCCCAGTTGAGAGAAAGGGAGACTGGGTCGGGAACCCCTGAAGGGCCATGGGGGGGAGGGTCCAAGGGAAGGAGCGAGAACCGCCCCAATGGAGGAGCAAGCCCCAACAGGGGATAGCGGGCGGCACGCGCCACCAGAGGAGCAAGGGCCCAGAAGGGGAGGGAGGATCATCAACCCCCCAAGGCAGTACAGGGAGGACTTGAGCTGTGGGGACCCAGACCCCTCAATACTGTTGCCTAGAGGTGGGGAGCGAGATACAGAGGAGCAGCCTGCCAACGCCCCACTCCACAATGATAGGGGGCAGGAAACTGCAGGGAGGGATAATGGCCTCGGAGTACAGGGACAAGCTGCAGGCCTAGCCCCCCTGCTGGACGCGATCTATGCAGGGGGGGCAATGGAGGCTACTGCACAAGGAGGGGCAGCATCCGGGGTGCAGGATCCCCATGGGATCCCAGGTTTAGCCAAACACCAGATGAGGGAAGGCCCAGTGACCAATCCAGGGGCACAGCCGCCCTGGAATGGTGGGAGCCGGCCAAGAGGGACCGGAGGGGAGGGGGCTTTGCCCTTCCATGAGGAAGCAGGTTCGCCACCAGCGACAAGGAGAAGGATGGCTAATCCTGAGAGCGAGGAGCCCCCCACTTACGAAGAGCTTTGGAGAAGAGTCCAGGCGTTGGAAAGGGAGCTGCACCGGGGGCAAACAAGACATACAGAGCCGAGCGCAGTGGCAGGATAGCAGACAGAGGTGAGACAACCAAGAGGGACCGTTCTCCCTTGGGTAACCCCCCACCGGGGGCAGGAATGAGGTTGGAAGGAGACCGGGCCAGTGCCTCAGCTCCCCTATCAAGGAGCATCCAAATGGAAGGGAGTGAGCTCGGGGCTAGGGCCCTGTCGGCACCTACCGGGACACGGCAGAGGTGGCTAGATGGGGAATGGGTGTGGGTGTTTCCCGCCCCACCCCCTGCAGGTGGAGAGGGCCCCCAACCCGAAAGGGCAGTGGATGGACAAAGCCAGCAACAAGGGGCACCCCCCGCCATGGGGCAGGCGGAGACGGGAGCGAATGAGGGGTGGGCCAAGACAGGGACAGCAAACACCCCCCGAAACTGCCCTCCCCTTCCACCAGGGGGAGCTCACAGTGGAGTCGCAGCACCTTTTGGGAACATTTGCTCCTGGCAACAAAAGAAAAAATCTGGAAAGGCGAGTACGTGGACGTATTTGCCCTAATGTTTAGTGACCCCATCCTCGATCACACCGAGAACAAGGAGGCGAAGGACAAAGAAAAGTTCCACCGCCCTAAGGCGGATAGGAACTGGGATAACTGGACATCAGCATTCGCCGTATATCTGGGAGTTATTTTACAGGCAGACCCCAGGCGTGGCCTTGAGCTCCACAAATACGTGAATATCGTACGAAGGGCATACGCAACAGGCCCCCCTGGGGCCTGGTTGCGGTACAATGAAGCCTTTTGACACAGGGCAGCCTCTAACCCAGGAATGCGGTGGGACACACATGCAACCGACTTATGGCTCGAATGCATGGTAGATGCTACCAGAGTCCCCTTGTCTGAAAGTGGACATGCCCTGGTAAAAGGTGGAGTAGCAACCACCAACGAGCCTTTTCGTGGCGAAGGGAGAAAGAATATACAAAGCAGTATTGGATTTTGCTGGGAGTATAGCCGCGGGGGGGGGCGGGGGGAATGTAACAGGAATACCTGCAAGTTCCGGCATGGGTGTTCGAACTGCGGAGGGGGGCACCCTGTCACGAACTGTTTCAAACTTAGGCAGAGAACCGAAAAAGGTAAGTTTCCACAGGGTGGGGGTACCCTAAAAGGTGGCACTGGCCCCTCCGGAAATGGGAGGACTGGTCAGGGGACCAACTCCGGTCAGAATTGACCAGCTGGAGCATGCCCTCCGTCACCACCCTGATCAGCGTGAGGTCTTATATATAGTTGAAGGATTCCGTAAGGGATTCCGGATACCAGCCACCCAAGTGAATCCAATTGGTCTGCCCCGCAATTTAAAATCCACAGTGGGAAAGGAGCACATAGTACGCGGTAAGATAGAAAAGGAAGTGAAGGAAGGGAGGGTGGCAGGCCGTTTCGGGGATCTCCCGATACCAAATTTATTCATCTCCCCGTTGGGGGTAGTTCCAAAAATGGCAAAAGGGGAATTTCGCCTGATTTACCACCTGTCCCATCCGAGAGGCAAATCAGTGAACGACGCCATCCCAAAGGAACTCTCCACAATCAAATACGCTTCCTTTGATGTGGCGGTCGAGAAAGCCAGGAAGATTGGACGGCGGGCGTTGATGGCGTAGTGCGATGTAAAATCCGCATTTCAATTGTTGCCTGTACATCCAGATAGTTTTCACCTCTTAGGTTTTCAGTATGAGGGTCAATATTACTTTGACCAGGCCATGCCGATGGACTGATCCATTTCCTGTTCAGTTTTCGAAAGGTTCAGCACCCTGATCGAGTGGGTTTTCAAACAACAATGGAAGGATGGAGAGGTGACAAAATACCTCGATGATTTCCTGATAATAGGCCGCCCTGGGTCAGAGGACTGTGCGGCCGCTTTGCGGATTTTCCAGTAGGTAACAGAGGACCTAGGGGTCCCCGTGGCCCCGGAAAAGACGGAAGGTCCCGACACTAAATTCACATATTTGGGAATCGAGCTGGACACGGTAAGGGAGCAATCCAGCCTGCCAGCCGACAAGTTGGATGGTATTAGAGGCAAGATACGGGAGTGTTTGGCCTCCCAGAAGACCACTGTACATGCACTGCAGTCCTTGCTGGGCAGCCTTAACTTCGCTTGCCGGGTGGTAGCGCCAGGCAGAGCCTTCCTAACATGGCTGTATGAAAGGTTAAGAGGGGCAACTGCCCCACACCACAGGATCAGGGTAACGAAGGAAATGAGAATGGATTTAGGCACATGGCTGGACTTCTTAACCAATTTCAACGGGGAGAGCTTCTGGAGAACTAGATTGTTACTCTAGGCAGAACTCCAAGTTCAGTCAGATGCCGCAGGGGGATCTGGTTTCGGGGGTCTACTTTAGAACCCATTGGTGCGCTGCACCGTGGCCAAGGGTATGGCACAATCAGGGAGTTACCCGGGATCTAACATTTTTTGAATTATTCCCGATAGTGGTGGCGGTTTTGGTATGGACGGATCAGTTTGCGAACAAGTCAGTCCTTTTCTGGTGCAACAACTTAGCAGTTGTCCACGTGATCAACACCTTGTCATCTCGATCCTCTCGGGTTATGGGCTTAGTACGTGTATTTGTCATGGCATGCTTGAGAGCTAATATTCTATTCACAGCCAGACACGTACCTGGGATCGATAATGGCACAGCAGATGCCCTTTCTCGATTCCAGATAGCTCAGTTCCGAGAATTGGCTCCGGAGGCCAGACCTGATCCCGACCCCCTTCCACCGGGGTTATGGAGCCTTGGGGACTGACAACACAGGCTATTATACAGGGATCATTGGCTCCCCGAACCCAAGTTGCTTACGGTAGGGCAGTTAGAGAGTTTCAAGAATTTTGTATTGCAAAAGGGTGGGGCAGGGGTTTCCCGATTACCGAGACCGAGGTTATCCAATTTGCTATACAACTGAGGGAGAAGGAATTGGCCCCGGGCACAATAGGCAGTAAAGTGGTGGCCCTGGTATTTGCCAACCGCCTCATGGGTTTCCCGACCCCAGATAAGGGATTCTACATGAAACACATGTTAGAAAGCTGGGCGTGGGGTGCATGGCCTCCCCCCAGGAAAAGAGCACCACTCACGACGCCCAGATTGCTACAAGTGATCGGGGCCTTGCCTGGGGTGTGTTATGATGGGTATGAATTGCAGCTTTTCACCATGGTATTTGTAGTCACATTCTTCGGGGGGTTTCGCATTAGTGAGGTGGTTGCGGCCTCCATACGAGATAGATCACACAGCCCCTTATAGAACACGGATATTATGTGCTGGTCGGACAAGGTAGTGATCCGGCTCNGCCTCCATACGAGATAGATCAGACACCCCCTTATAGAACACGGATATTATGTGCTGGTCGGACAAGGTAGTGATCCGGCTCTGCCGGTCAAAGACTGACCAATGCAGGCTAGGGCAGACGGTCCAACTATATAGGTTGGGGCAGTCTGCAATATGCCCGGTCCTGCACGTGGGGCTCTACCTACAGAATAGGCCCTCGATAACCGGGGCATTGTTTATCCACCAGAATGGTGCGCCTCTCACCAACCACCAATTTACGGCAGTGTTCAGGGTGGCCCTCAGCAAGGCAGGATTCCCCCCCAAGGATTATGGCTCCCATTCTTTCAGGATGGGGGCAGCTACAACAGCTGCGGCAGTGGGATTGCCAGAAGATGCCATCATGGCTATAGGGAGATGGAGGTCGGCGGCTTATAAGAGATACGTATGACCATTCCCTTGCTAACTAAGATGTGTTTCTCAATAGGACCGGGGCCCCGAGGCAAGATGACCTGTGATGTCTGGATTGTGGGTCACAGTATTGTACGATGGGCAAGCCGAGCCGCTGCACTATCTGAGTGGGGTACCCAGTTAGGCTTAGGTCCGTGGGCAAAGGTTAGATGGTTGGGCAGGGGTGGGATGCGTTGGCCTCAGCTCCTACCAATATTACAAGGAATGAAAGTTGGCAGAGGCCCGGACACCCTAGTCATTCACCTGGGGGAGAACGATATTACCACCACAAAAGGGGTTGAGTTAATTATCCAGATTAAGACAGATTTGTTAACCGCAAAGGGATGGCTCCAAGGGACAAAACTAGTATGGACAAATTGGATACCTAGAATAAATTGGGTCGGGGCCCATAACCCGGGCAGAGTAGACAGAGCCAGGAAGGCGATCAATAAGGAAATAACCAAATGGATTCACAGTGTCGGTGGTACAGTAATCAATCATTCGGGGATAGTACATACCGCCAAGCGATTATATAGGGCAGAGAGGGTCCATCTATCAACCGAGGGAAATCAGGTATATTTGGCTGCCTTGGCAGGGCATTTGGAGTGGCTGTTCCTAAATTAGAGCGGTGGGGGCGGGGCAGTTCATTCGACTACCCCTTGGTGGCAGGGGTCCAGCAAGCTAGGTTAGGATAAATAGGTATAAGATAGTTAAAAGAGTCATCTCCATAAGAGATGGGGATGTGATACCTGGTGTAATGCAGGGCGCAGCATGCACAGGGGTCATAACCCTGGGAGGGGTGCCTTGCAGGGTAAGCAGGGGCGTGAACAGCCTTCACATCCTGAGGGGTACTTACCAACTTACTCACGCCCACAATGGGCACACACCCCTTTAGCCATTAGCCTGGAAGCAGTCAAAGGAGGGGATCGTTAGTTTACCATACTGTCAAACGGAAAGCCTTCCAAGACAGTACTCAGTTCAAAAGTTAATAAGGATATTAGTTGGCTAGCATGCTGGACCTAAGATTGCTAGTGCAATCCCCACAGTTTTTTTACAGTTTTTTCTGTTTTGAATAAAGAGTGTGGCCATGCGGTGTTATAAAACCAACTTACGTCTCTGCATCTCTTTGGGGTGTGTCGACAAGGTCCCATCGCCACCAAAATGGAGGCGATGGGTTATTGTCGCGCCCCCCCAATAGGAGAAGAGGCGTGGAAGCGGGGAGGCATGGCCAATTGAGAGAGAAGCCTGCTAGCAGGCTCTCTCTCTCTGTGGATTGGGGTTGCCACGGCAACCCGCCCGACGCGCAGGCGCATGGCACGGGGTTTGGGGCCCCTCCCCTTTAGAGGGGAGGATCCCCTGGAGCAGCGTGGAGCGGCAGAGCCGGTGAGAGAGCTGAAGAAGCAGCCACACCCACCCACCCGCTAGCACTGTGGTTTGTAATGGTCGCCGTTAGAGGGGCCAAGGAGGAATTTTGGTGGACAGCCTTTTTTACAAGGTCCAATTTTTGCCTCCTTCACAGTGTCAGCCTAGGCTAAATAGGTTTATTTGGACGCAATTGTGGTTTACATTTGGATCTTGATATAAAAATAGGAATAACTGGCAAACATGTACGAAGCAGGGTAATTAATGATTGGCAATAATGGAATTAAGACACGGGGTATTACATGTCGCACTCAGCAGGGGTCCAGCAAGCTAGGTTAGGATAAATAGGTATAAGATAGTTAAAAGAGTCATCTCCATATTAGATGGGGATGTGATACCTGGTGTAATGCAGGGCGCAGCATGCACGGGGGTCATAACCCTGGGAGGGGTGCCTTGCAGGATAAGCAGGGGCGTGTACAGCCTTCACATCCTGCGGGGTACTTACTGACTTACTCACGCCCACAGTGGGCACAGCACACACCCCTTTGGCCATTTGCCTGGAAGCAGTCAAAGGAGAGGATCGTTAATTTACCGTACTGTCAAACGGAAGGCGCTTCCGAGACAGTACTCAGTTCAAAAGTTAATAAGGATATTAGTTAGCTAGCATGCTGGACCTAGGATTGCTAGTGCAATCCCCACCGTTTTTTACAGTTTTTTCTGTTTTGAATAAAGGGTGCAGCCATGCAGTGTTATAAAACCAACTTAGGTCTCTGCGTCTCTTTGGGGTGCGTCGACAATCACCCAATTGCTGTGTTGTTCCTGTTTGGTATTGAAAGGAATAAAGAGATTGTTATGTCTGCCGGGGGCGCCTTCCTGGAGGTCCCCCGTGTAAAATGGGAGGCCACAATTGAGAGGGCGTTCTCGGTGGCTGTGCCATTACTCTGGCACTCCCTTCTGGAGGAAGCCCATCTGGCCCCAGGTCTGTTGGCTTTTCGCCAAGCCTCTAAGACCTGGCTGTTCGCCCAGGCCTTCGGTGGGGAGGATTGGGGGGTGGGGGGATGTGTTTTATAGAATTTTAAAATGATATTGTTATTTCAGTTTTTAAATTTTATTGTTGATATTTTGGTTTTGTAAGTCGCCCCGAGGTGCCATGGCATGAGGGAGCGACTAAAAGCTGTAAAGAAATAATATTTAAAATTATAATAATATTTCTACCTCTAATTCTAAGGGAGGTTTTATGAGATGATTGGAAGGCAGGAATATGGGGTAGGCTGCAACTCCTCCCTGAGAGGGGGTATGGACTGGGTGGAGAGAGTTTGAGCGATACAGAGGAAGGGACTCCCCCAGGTGAGAGGTGAGGGAGTTGGAAGTGGTGTGGGAGGTTTGAGGGTTGGTTTTGTTTGTTTGGTTTTGGAGGTTTATATATGTGGTTTATATGTATATTTGTTATTTAAACTACTTTTGATTATTTATTTATTTTTATTATGATGTTTTATTTGTTGTAAACAGCTCTGAGCCTTTGGGAAATAATAAAATAAGTAATTAATTATTAAAAATTTTTGAATAATCTGAATGTGTTTAGATACTGTGAAGTTCTGCTATGCATCCACACAGTTCCAGTCCAATGGGATACAGAGTGAATATGTACTCCCATGGTACCCATAAGAAACAATTGTTATAATAGATAGAAGCTAAGTGGGAAAGAATCCATTTTGTTGAGAGTTGAGGCTTAATGGTTAAAAAAAAAAAGGTTCAGGGAGGCTTGGTCAGAACAGATGGAACTGTTGGGGCATTATGTGAATTGGGTAAGGGGTGAAGAGGTGGCAAATGTATTACTATTATTGAATATTTAGTACAGCCGCCCAACAGACTTCATGTCCCAGCGTATTTTCTTTTATATTGTATGCCAGCCCGGGCCACCTAGGCAGGCGGGTTATCAATTTTAAAAATAAATAAATGAAGCAGACTATGCGAATAATACATGACTATCTCATTTAGTTTTATTTAAGAAACTGACTGATACATTCTACGTAAGATGTGCTGTGTACACAACATAGCACCTTTTTTGTATCTTCAGCAAGAACATTTATTTGTTTTATTACTGGGCTTTTCTCTCTAAATGTGTGCTTAACTGCATTATGTCACTTTATAGCACTGAGTGTGACAGCTATCTGTTGTTCCTGGCACAATTGACGTGGTTGCCCCTGTTTCAGAATGTATTGTCAGAGGTGCCTCCACTAAGCAGATATTAATAGTCACTCTTTCTTCTCCTCACTGGGTAAATACAGATGTGCCCGTGGTCCCCTTTGGCCTGCTGTATACTGGGAGCTACCAGCACATCTGTTAGGGTGCCACCAGATGTTGACCTACTTATGCCCTGGGGCAGGTAGATGGCTTGCTAGCCTGGGCTGTGTCCTTGGAAAATCTCTGAGGTCACAGCCCGGGCTAAGGACCGCCCATATGGGCCAATGCTAACCCATCTGTGCAGCACTACTATACCTGCCCAGGTCGGGGGCTGCCATGACCCATGACTGTCCATCATGGTGGGGCACTGGGAGGAGGGAGAGAGCGGGGTCACCAGTACACACGTTTGTTGTGCTCTGGGCCCTACCTGGGCTGCTCAGGCAGCAGAATGGCTCTGTGGCCACGGGTTTCCGGTGCCCCGACATGGCGTGGGCCATGTTGCCCACGTTTTCTGCCCTGGGGTGCCATCCTGCTGACTGCACGTCTGTTTTAACCCACTGTGTGCAGATAGTCCTGAAAAATTATTACTGTTCTACCTGGAAACCAGTGTGCTTTCTGGTCTACTAAATGAAACTGGTTTTGTTCTACAGCTGGAACAACCAGTAGCAGAAGACATGTTTCAATTTTAAATCTATACTTGCAAACAACATACTTTTTGCCCAAATTCATTATGTTTGTGTGTGTTTCTTGTTGCCCATATTCATTATGTTTCTCCCTCATACCTTAGGGACCGCCTCGCCCTCCGCGCCCCAGAGCGGCTCCTGCGGTCTGCCGGGGGTGCCTTCCTGGAGGTCCCCCGTGTTAAGCGGGGGGCCATGATGGAGAGGGCATTCTCGGTAGTGGGGCCGCGGCTGTGGAACTCCCTTCCGGAGGAAGCTCGCCTAGCCTCTAGCCTATTAATATTCTGACGGAATTGTAAGACCTGGCTGTTCACCCAGGCCTTTGGGAGGGAGGGTGAGTAGGGTGGGGTTTTAGTTCCCCCACCTATTTGTGGTTTTAGAGTTGTATTTTAGCCCTGTTTAATATTTTTATAATATTTATGATTGTTTTAATTGGTTTTATTGTATTTTAAAATGTTGGAAGCTGCCCCGAGCTGCATGGCAGGAGGGGTGGGGTAAAAATAAATAAAATAAAAATAAATAATTATTTTTCTCCTGGAAGGATATGCTCTTTCTGTGGGGGAAACATGTAGGTTTGATTTCAGTGCCCCAAACATTATATTGACACCAATTTGTTGTATGATGATTTATTCCTGCCAGTATAATATAAGTTCCTCCACCATCTCCATTGCTAATGCTATTGCTATTCTACAGGGCAAACTAGGATGTTACATTTCTCTCAGGCAACAACTTTTTCTGGATTGACTCCATCCAAAAACCACATAGGCTTGTGTCCCAGAGTGCCTCATTTAGGAATATGCCAAGCAGGCTGTCTGCAATAGTTGTTTGAGAGACAAAATAATATCTAGCCAAAAATAACTTTGATAATGGAATCAGACTTATTCTTTAGTGATTACTGATTTGAGTTTATAAGGACTTAGAGGTATTTGGGTGAGCTCCTTATTTGATTTTTCTATTGTGTACCTGCAGCCACTATGACTTTTTAGCAGCTGAACAATCTGGGATTCTCCTTCTGACAGTGCTAATGGAGCTGCAGGTGCTGCCAGGAGCAGAGGACAGCACCTGACTCGAAGCAGCTGTGTTTGGGGTGTGGCAGGAGTCACCCTTAGAGTATAAAACTGAGCAAGAACGTGGAGGCTGCAGCTGAGCTGTGACTGTGCTGGAAGTAGGAGCTGGAGAAGAGAGCTCTACCTCTGACAAGCCTGCCCAGAGGTGTGCCTCTGCCCTCAAATTAGCAGTGTCCAAGTCGAGCCAAATACGAGCAACTTTATCTGCAAAGTAGGTGGCAAACACATCACAGTGGGCAGGTAGTGACTCCAACTCCAGGTGGATACAGCCTGGATTCAATAAGCTATTCACCACCCAGAAGAGCTCCATCAGATAGCACTTTGCAGACACTATGGGTATTTTCAGCCACGGAATCACCCATTGATCCCCGCCACGATCAAACCGGCAAGTCTAACAGACGTGCCGGCTGATCCCGGTGGGGAATCGAGGAGGGGGCGAGGCCGCGCGGCTCAACATGCGGCAGCACAGCCCCGCCCCCCCCCCCCGCTCCCTAGGCCGCATGCCCTCTTGGGAGACGGGCGGGTGCCGCGGCCAAGACGGCCGCAGTGCCCGCCTGCCCCAACCCCCGGGGAATTGACCACGGGCCGGAATCCCACTGCTGATTCCGGGCCGTGGTTGGGGGACAGACGAGACGATCCCCTTGATCACGGGCGGGAATCACATTGAACATGCAAATGGAGATGGTCCAGGCAGGACCTCTGTTTGCGTGGTCAATGTGATTCCCCCCCATGATTCACAGGGTTGACAATCTGGTGGGCAGCTTCCGTTCACCCCAACAGATGTTATGGGACCATGATCACCATGTGGGAATTCCCCGTGGTTGAGCGTGATCTCGTAACATCTAAAAATACCCTATGGCAGCAGCAAAGAAGGCTTTCTTCCAGGGGCGTAGCTAGGTTGGAATGGGCCCAGGTACAAGAAATGGACTTGCCTCCCCATCACCATCCTCTCCCTTGTCCCACCCCTCCCCTTCTTCCTCCCCCAGGCACTACTTCTTCCCTCTGCTTGCTGCACCTTAGTTCTGGAGGTTGTGCCAGCACTTCCTGACTCGTGCTGCCACTGGTGCTTGCTCCATCCTGTGCCATGCTAAGTGGGGTCCCAAACACACCAGGCACTGCAGGCACGTCTGCTCAGCTAAGCCTCCTCCTTGCTGAGCCACAACAGGACAGGATTTGTGCTCCCTCTCCCCAACTTGGGCCCTGTTCCCCCTACCCAGCTTGGACCCTGGGAAAAATGTCCCTCCTGTCCCTGTGATTACTATGCCCCTGCTTTCTTCGCCACAGCCATGGCATAGTCCTTCAGAAACAGTCTATGCTGCAGTTAGTCGGCTTTGGCACAAGTCGAGTGTCACTTGCTCTCTAGCCTCCTCCTCTCACACGTAAGCAGCCTCAAATCCTCTGTATATTTGAAGCTTTTGTAGCATAAAGACCATACACTTGTCATGTGAAACATCATCCTCAATATTTTTCTGTATTCAATCAATCAATCAATCAATCAATCAATCAATCTTTATTATTGCGTAGCCAAAGCTGTTGCAAATCATAATAACCTAAATACAATTTATAAAACAGTTAAACAGTTAAACAGTTAAAATACAACACAAATTAATACAAGATGAGACTAAGTTGCTATTGCTGCAAGAATCTTTGTCTAAGATGCATAACTGCATTACAGAAATTTGCCGCTGCTCGAGTCAAATTAGTATCCAAAGGGCTAAGAATTTTTTTTAACATAAATTCATACTTCCGACCTGGAATTATAACAGAATTAAACTCCAGATATTTTTCCCTCAGCCCTAAAAGAGCTGGACAGCGAAAAAAGACATGGATGGCAGTATCAACTTTTTGTAAAGTGCATAGCTGACAAAACCTCGATTCTCTTGGTACTCCAGAAAGGCGGCTTTCGAGGAGGGCGGAGGGGAAAACATTACATCGAAATTTAGTAAAATTCTGTCTTTTCCCAGCATCCGTCCAGATAGTCAAATAACAAGGACCAGAACTAAAAGGATCTCTCTGTATATAATATGGGCAATCCTCTGTGAAGATAAGAGGGTTGCTTCAATTTGGAGCTCTTGATCAATGCTCCTCCTTTTGATAAGAGTCATTGCTCCATCTGCCCCCAAATACTTAAGGGGAGTCCTTGGAAAACCCCAGTTTCTGGACTTCAAGTTCTACTTTCGACCCCCACAAGCTATGCAATCCATTAGCAATGGCCATACCCAGGAGGGTATTTACCTGAGGGGGACATAGCACATATTTTTCCATAAAACAAATTATAAATAAAAATTGCCAAAATTGCCTGTTGTTAGCATCTGAGCAGCTTTCAGAAGAAATGCAGACCTTTTTTATTTGATGAAGCATTTAGAGGATGCTTCTATAAGTTGGCATGGGCATTCTATCATATATTTTAAATTTTGATACTGTTATCCATCTTACATTACCTGCCCCTGAGCCCTTAGGATAATGTGGGTTATACATTTGAAATATATATAAAAAACAGACCAATGTATATATTGGTAATATTACCACTTTAACCCTCCACTTAAAATACTAACCAACTCAAATATAAGGAGCAATACATTTTAAAAGATTGTCCATGGGTTAGACTTTATGCCCATTGCTTTCTCTTCAGTTATGTGGTGTAGCTGTTGGATGTCCTACCTAGGGCTGTAGCGGAATGTCGCAGCGGCAGCTATTTCCACTGGAAACAGTGTTTCCGCAATTAGTGGTATGGCATGGCAGAGGCTTTCATTCCGCTAGTTTCATTCTGCTACTTCCGCAGTTCCGCTAATTTCATTCCGCTACTTCCACAGGCTTCACAAAATAGCAGAAACATGACATTTCCGCTACTTCCGCCATTCCGCCAGCGCCACAAAATAGCGGAACAGTGGTTTTCTGACAGTTTCCGACAATTCTGCAATTTTTCAGAAAGTTTCTGAATTTGCAGAATGCCGGCGGAATTCGCGGAATGTCAGCAGAAAAGCCGCGGTGTGGCGTGGACAATTCCGAAATGGCGGAATGGAATCGTGGTGCGGTAACAGCTGCTGCCACATCATCCCTAGTCCTGCCTCACAGTAGGGGATTGGACAAGATGAAGTCCTCAATGATCATCTTGTTCAATTCCCTGCCATGAGAGAGGACACCAAATGGCTACACCACATAGTTGAAGAGAAAGCAATGGACATCCATTGCCCAGCAATGAATATATATATCTTTTAGGTGTCCTCAGTCCTCCACAGGCATCCCTGACAGATGCTTGTTCAGTCTTTTCTTGAAAACCTCCAGGGAAGGAAATTCCACAACCCCACAAAGGCAACTCATTCCATTACTTGAAGAATTGGGACCCCATTCACAGTTTTCACCTCCACAGTCCACTGAAGCTATTCCTGGCCATTTCTGTCCTTTCTACTACCTTGGAGGATTCTTGCCAGTAATATGATTATTTTTAATTGCAAATTGGCAGTAAGTACTGGCAGGATTCTGTTCCAAATGCCACAGTCTACAGGGGAACGTAGCTCTTCAGGCTTTATTTACCAATATGTACAAAGTTCCATTCATCATATGCAGTCCTGTATGAATGTCTCTACTTTCTGGCCTGCCACAGTCCCTCCTCAGGCCAGGTACTTCTCACAGCATCATTCACAGTCTGCTCCAGCCTCTCAGGCTGCTTCCATACAGTTCAAGCACTCCATTGTGAGAGGCCAGGAAGAACGCTCCACCACATGCACTCTCACCCCCCAGTTGCGAGGACACTTGTACTTTTAAATGGTCCCTCAGAGTCTTATATTGGCTACGGGAGCAGGCTACAAGAGCAGGTCCCAGCCGAAGCTCATCATTGGGACTGGCAAAGGACAAAGTGACCACTCTATGAATCCACACTCCTTCAGGGGCCCAGGGAAGGGGGGTGAGGTTCAGTGGGGGTTCAGGGGAGGGGTCACCGGGAGCCCAGGAACCCACTAGGGTAGGGATAGGGCACTCACACGGGAATAAGGGGGTCAGGTAATCGGGGAAGGCCAAGTACCACGTTCTCACCAAGCACGCGTTGTTCACACCCACTCTCTCAGTCACTCACCTTGCTCTCACTGCACCCGCTCGTCACTCTCTCAATCTAGAACTTGCGCTCCGCACTTCCGCTCCACAACAATGCTCAAGGGGCCTGTCTCATGGCACTACGTCCGATCACCAGCAATGCAGCCTGCTTCTGCAGGGTTTAAATAGCCCTGCCCTATTGCCTCGTCCGGAGGCATGCGGAATGCCGCGGTCCCACTTCCGGGTCTATCTCAGGCATGCGCCTTGAGTCCTCGGTTGCCGGGAGACCCAGGGACACCGAGCTTGTGCGTGCGTCCTCTGGGTCAGGTGTCCCTGACGTACGTTGAAGTGCGCCCGGGCGGGGGGCCGCGCGGCGCTGCTGGAGGCGGGGAATTCCCCGCAAGCGTTGCCAGCCTGGTATCCCTCCTCTTTCCCAACCCCGGACCTGACATCCATGCTATTAACTGCTTTGTGGGCCAGGCACAATCCTTCCTGCAGCCCACCAAACCCTCACAGCTCAGGCAGCCACCTCTGAGCCTGGCTTGCCAGGAGATAAAGCCCTGTTGAAGCGCCTCTCCCACTCAGGCTTTCTCCTAGCTCTAGTTTTCTAGGATTTGGCTGACTCGGCCACACCCAAGCCCAGGTGGGAGGCAATCAGGCACTGTCCTTCATCTGCTCCTCAGCACCTGCACCTCAATTAGACCTTCATCTCCTATGCAGGTGCTACGCTCCTGAAAGGGTCAGTGTCTCTTCAGACCCCATCCTGCCACAAGTACCTTGTTTTTATTTAAAATATTTACCTATACTACAGTTTAATCTCCCTATATCAAGACACCTCAGAGGGCAAACTATTGAGCAAACTATTTATCTGGACATGAGTGGTAACTGAAGAGTTCAGCATTCATCAGCTTCTCAGTAAATCTGTATTCCAGACATGCTTCAATTTTCCCAAAAGTAGTACAGATTGGAACATAAGGTATATGGGGAATAGAGAAGGATCTGGAGATTTTTACTGTACCTGGTGTCACAACAATATATTATATGTTTTGTTTTATTTTTATTTGATATATCATGTTTACAAAGATATGTATTATTAATAAATATACAATTTATATTGTATATTTTGAACTAATGAGCTCCTTTTATTTGCTTGTGTTAGACCAGAGATTCCTAAAACTTGTTCCTAAATGGGGTTGTGCCATCTGGAGATGGGGTCACAATTTCGGTCTAAACCCCGCCTGTGGGAATTTTGACATTGCACATGATTTTATGGTGCAGCATTCTGTGCACGTGTAAAAGCAGTCTTCGTCTTTTTTGCTGTCTTGGGTCATATAATTAAGGGTATTTTCAGATGTTATGAGATCACAGTCAACCACAGTGAATCTGCACATGGTGAAAGTGATCCCGTAACGTCTGATGGGGGGAACGGAAGTTCCCCCCCAGATGTTCATCACGGTCAATCGCGGCGGGGAACCACATTCACCAGTGATTGGCTGAAACCGTGGGGCTGGTTGCATGGCGAATGTGATTCCCCGCCGTGATGAACCAAGCCGTCTCGTCTGGAAGGCAGCCACGGCCCGGAATTCTCGCAGGGATTCCGGGCTGTGGTCAATTCGGGCGGGCGCTGCGGCCGCATTGGCCACGGCGTCCGCCCGTCTCCCGAGGGCGGGCGGCAGGGGAGCGTGATGGGGCGGGGCCGTGTGGCCCCACGTTGTGCCGCACGGCCCCGCCCCCTCCCCGATTCCCCGCTTGGAGCCGCCACCACGTCTGTTCATCCGTGACGCGGTGGCCCCGGCGGGGAACAAAGGTTTGTTTCCATGACGGGGCCAATTGGCGCTGTCACGTCTGAAAATACCCTTAGTCTCAAAATGGGGTCATACAGACAATAACAATATAATAATATATAATTAATAATGGTAAATTAGGCTATACTGACCACTAAGGATCAAGGTTCTTCTGTCAAAACTACCACAATTCATCAAAAGCCTTAAAATAGTTTTAGCTTTAGACATTTGCCGAAGTTTTCTTTAATTCAAGTGAATACTTAAGTGCTCTGCTGAATCATAGCTATAACTTGCAATTTTGATAGTGCTGTAAAAAAAGACTGGAATACGATGTCCTGTTCTGAGATTGTCACCTACATTGGTGACACAAATTAGTTCCCACTCTGATTTCTATAGTATGAATCACACACAGAGAGCGTGTAATGTCATATCCTGATTCACACACATTATATTACAGGTGCTATAAAAAGCTGTGCATTTTATGGAATCATGTTTCTGTTTGTATCTCCACTTCTGTTTTTAGCTGTTTTCTATTTAACTCCACTTTAACAACAAGGAAGTGTGTATCAGTAAATTCTCTACTGCTTTATAACATATAATTATAGTAACAAAAACTATGCAAATAGCTCTTCCTTGTGTTGTTGTAATCCTGAAAATCACACATTTGAAGTATGTGTTTGTACAGCACCTATTGCAGTGGTCCTGTATAATAAGAATATATATACTAAGGACTGGAGAGGTGAGTAAGCACATAACTACAACTCCGAGGTTAACTCATTTCAAGATAAAATTTTTGCTCAACGTAATTTAATATGATTTAATTAACCTAAGTAGAAAGACAGTGGCATGACTTTAGGCTAGACATTGTAGGAGATGCTGGATCCAGGCACCCATTACCCCATCATTTCATCCTCCATGGCCCCCATGACACCACCCAAAAAATAATCTCCACAAAGTATCTGCCTCCAAATCCTGGCTGTATTCCCGGCTTCTTCTGATGTTTTCTTCTGGCTCTTCACAGCTGCAACTAAGCCCTTATGCAGAGCATGGGTGGTTTGGTGGCAGATAAAGCTCCACCCACTGTACTCTCTGTAGACACAGGCCGAGGCACAGACCTTCCAACTCAGGAGAAAAGAATTGTGGCTACCCTTTCTTTTCATCCTAAAAATTGGGGAATGATGGTGGAACAATTCCTCCCTCTCCCCAAGTTGAAGGGGATGTGTCCCCTCTGCCTCCCTCCCCTACAGAAAAAGCATGAGAAATAATTGTTTGGTTGTAGCAAATGCCTCTAGCTGTGTGGGGTAGAGATCTCAGGGAGAAAATATGAGTTAGCTAAGCTAACGGACATGCATATTTTTAGCTTTGTACTGATGTTTATTTCATGGAAATCATTTATAAGTAGTTGAGGAAAGCAGCTGAATTGTAATGCTCAAAGAGATTATATTGGACAGTATAGAATAAACCAAAAACCTAAATATCACTCAAAGAAAATATCCTTGACTTGAGGTATTTATTATTATGAGTCTTTAGCGATATTATCCTGACTATCCTGTTCAGAAGTGCTCACTCAGTGTTAAATGAAAGGTCACTGTTTTCAGCTAAGCAGCCCAAAGGCTCCCAAACACACTCTCATAACCATTCTGTGAATATGATGTTTTCCCTTTAAAAAAAAAAAAAAAAAAAAGCCCCTTGGCCTAACAAATTATAATTTATTTATTTTTTAAAATGGCCTGTTTTCTAATCCTCTCTGCAAACCCCCTTTCCCCACTTCTTGTGGGGGAAGACTTTTTGTTCCTGTTCACTCCCTTAGCAGGAGGGAGCAAGTGCTGTTGGGGCTGGGCTGCCTGGTAATGTGGGGCTGGGAAGTGCTCTGGGTGTGCAGGAAGTCTTTTCCTCCAACCCCTATGTAAGGAACTGCCCCCCTCTCCTGGCAGAGGAGACTGAGCTGGGGCAGGACAAGCAAGCACCCACACACGCATCTTGTGTACGTGGCACTATGAGCTGATGTAGGTTGCCATGTTAGGGGCTGGGAAAGAATTCTTTCCATGTAGCCCTGATTGGTTTTTTGTGTCTGTTGATTTTTTTCACCTTCCCCACAGTGTAGCTAATCACAGGAGCGGGGCCCGGGGCAGCTTGGGGCAGCTGCCCCGTGGTAGGGGCGGCTTGGGGCAATTATTCCTAAGTGGTTAGTGTTGGCAATTTTGGCCATTTTTACACAGACCCCGCCCCCCCCGGGTGTGCGTGAAGGTGTTTGAAGCATGGGGGTGCCCATGTAAACGGTGCGGCGGTGGGTGGGAGGATGGGTGTCTGTCCATGCGAATAGCACGGATAGTGGGTGGGGGTGCATGCGTGCTGCCGACACACACCCATCTCCACTTATCACCCACCCACGAAGCCATCCATAAAAACGGAGGAGGCTCCGTGGGTAGAGGTGGATGGAGATGGGTGTGCTGCTGTGGGAACGGGTGCACACCCACCGTGCCAGCACACCCATCCCCCCACCCACCGCTGCCCATGTAAAAAGGGCCTTTGTTACACTCTTTAGTGGTTGAGTATATAGTGATGGATGTGAAAGGATCAGAAGGAATATGAAAGGGGGACATCTCTCTAAAAATGTGGGAAAGAGGACAAGGGCCCTCCGCTCCCTGCATAGGGGGCGGGGGGGGTTGCCGCGCCCCGCTCTTCCCCGCACGGGAAATGGGCGCGAAAATGTGCACGGGGTTGGAAACCCCGTCGGTTCGGCCCGTGCACCATTGATTGGTGGCTCGGGCATCAGGTGTGCCCAGCAGGGACTCCTGATTGGACGGTGCGGGGGCAGCTCCTCCCCTTTGCATAGGAGGGGGAGGAGGAGCAACTGCCGCCCGTGCAGATCTCTCCTCATTCGCAGCAAAATCCCAACAGGGAAGCAGCACCCACCCACCCATCCCTTTAATACTGCGGGTTTAACCGGTTGCCACAAGGGGGCCAGGAAGGAATTTTGGAGGGCACCTCAACAATTACGAGATGACCTTTTGTTTTGCCTTCCTCGCAGTATGGGGAATAGATTAGAAATAAATAAATAATCTTACGTTTTGACTTGATTGGAAACATAATTCTATAATTGGCATGAGAATTTAAAATAGTTTAAGTTAAGCATATAATTGGTACTAATATGACAGAGGCAATTCGGAATGATAATGTTAAGGTTTTTGAATGATTATAATCTCGTCGCACTCTTGCAGGGGTCCAGTATGGTTAATAGGATTATTTGGTAGGTAGGGGTAGGTTAGATAAAAGAGTCATCTCCATAAGAGATGGAGGGCTGATACCTGATGATAAGCAGGGCATGGCTACAGCAAGATCATCCCTCTGGGAGTGGTGTCAAAGAAGGGTAAGGGCAAGCATGGCCCTCAATTCTAATGACACCATCATCCTTACTCGTGCCCGAACGGGCATAATTTTCCCCTTCGGCCTTGGCCAGGGAGCTGTTCGAAGGGGATGTTTAATGTTCAATTTGGTGATGGCACAGGAGGGCATATCCAGGCCATACACCTGTTTGTTAATATGCTTCACGTTTTAGGTTTAAAATACTGGACCCAAAATTGCTTAGAAGCAATTCCACCAACTTCCATGATTTGTTGAATAAAGAGTGCGGCCAATTTAAAATCCATTTATGTCTCTGTGTCTCATTTCCTGGGGGGTGTGTGCGTCGGCAAGCACAGGGGCATAATCTTGACCTGCCTGGGGGTGGGGGAGTGCAGTCAACTTTACTTTCAGGATAGCTGTGGCCCCAGGTGGTTTTGAGGTTATCCCCCCCTCCCTTCTTCCAAGCCCCAGTAGAGGACTCTGCAGGCACCCGCCAAGCTGGGAATCTTGGGAGGCTGGGTCTGCTGGTGGTGGAGTAACCCCCAGTCAGGCTGAAACCCAAAGTGTACATGAGTGGCCTCCCTTCTCGATAGAATTCCTTATGTTAATTTTAGGCAGCGGACCAGGTTTAGTGGGGGATGTTTCCTCCTTGGGATTGTTCTGTTAATAAATAGTGTGGCCTTTTAAAGCCCACATTTGTGTCCTTGCCTCCTTCTGTGATGTGCTGACAAACGGTGGTGAGAACCCTTGATCGGGGCAAGATTTAGCCAGAATTTCTAAAATGTCTCATACTTGTGTTATGAAAACTAAGGAAAAATATAATCAGAAACTTTTTATGCTGCCCTTCTCACAAGGCTCAGGGTGGCTCACAGTAGTATTCTTCTGGAAATAAGGCAGTAACATTTCAGGACAGCAAACACAGATGCATAAATGTGTCAAGAGAAGTTCTTTCACAGCTTTCAGCTAAAAGAACAACCCCTCACTGCTCCTACCAAGTCTGTGGGAATCTGTCCAGTGGGAACTAGATTAGGTCCTTTGCGACTTCTGCCTATTTGGAAACCCCACTGAAGAACCAGGGAAGAGAACTGATTTAGTCATGAACAGATTTAACAGTCTAGCCACTAAAAGGAAGTTGGTAGTATAAACTTTTCCCCCTTTCTGCAAAAATTTGATCCGTCTTTTTGAAAATGCTTCTTCATCTGGTTCAAAAGTACCTGAAGATGCTTGACTTAAATCATCAGGGCAGATAATGGAATTGTTGATAATACTAAGGATATAGAACTAGATTTGTAAATTCTGAAGTGCTGGGTTGTTGTTTTTCATTTTGCAGATCCACTTTTTCAATTTTGCAGAAACATACAAGATAAACATACATAGGTCTTCAGTTACAAGGACTCAGGTCCTATTGAAGTCAAACTACACACATGTGTGCATACCTAGGGTCCAATCCAAGGTATGTGCATGCACTAAGTGTAGGTTGCATGCACACACCAAGCGTGCATTGCATGAGCACCAAGTGCAGAATGTGGGCTGGATTTCAGTAATTGTCAGAGGGGAAGTTTCCATCTGCCATAGTCATTTCTCCAAATGATCCTCCTTTCTCATCCTATTATCACCAACCAACCAACCCCCACCCCTCAAAAAAACCCAACAAGCCCTCACCCAACCAGGACAAATTTTGTTTTTAGTACCTGAGTATTTAGAATGTGTATGTATAGTTCTGTTTTCACAACTTATTTATTAGAAGAAGAAATGCCACATATGAGAACCATGTTAACTCAGTAGTAGAACTTGGTGGACATTTTTAATTATAATTCAGATAATTATTAGATGTACTATAGTTGAACTATGGCTATTTTACTAATCACCTGTTTTACATTAATGTTGCTGTATTGTGTTGTACCATTAGCCTTGCATATGTTTACAGTTTTAGTATTCCATATTTTGCCTATTTCCTTGATAATTCGAATGTGGTACTTTTCATTAGTAAGCAATACTTAAAAAGGCAATATTGGATAGGCATGCAGTGCAGTACTGCAGAGTTTGAATCTGTGGGGGCAAGCCTCCCCATCATTACATTCAAAGGCAAAACTACCACTGTAAGGTGAAGTTTGTCCTTCTCATCTCAGTCTGCTTTCTTTCTTTCCCTTATCTGGCAAACTCTACTTATATACTGCGGCAATCCAATGTAGGCTGTAAAGTGCTGGATCATTATTCTAGGAAGCCGTAAGATTTATTTATATGAATGGGCCTATGTGTCCATCCCCCAGTAGTGATGGAGAGCTCCTAGTTTTATTCTATAGTGACCTCTTTAGCCGACTGGCTGGTTTCCAAGACTTTAAAAGTGTATGATGCAGTAAAAAGTAAAAGAGAGAACTTGTAAGGTTCTATGAGGGGCTGAGAGAATCCCTGAAGGATGCAGAATGAGAAAACAAATGACTTTTAATAATCTTAGATCATGTTGCTGGGCATTTATTATTCATGCTTTTAGATGCATGCACACTCTTGGCTGTTTCCATGCTACTACCCACCACAGCCTTTAGTGCGTTAGAATATGTGAAATGCCCATGTCAGTTTACACTAATGAATGAGCAATCCAGCACAGGGATTTTTCCATGCTTTTGATACTGCTGTAATGCATGTAATGTCAGAAACATACAGTATTAAATATTAACATCTATGTTCGGTGTCTATATATTTACATCTTCTGAATTAAAGATGTTAAACAAAACGTCTAGAGCTGGGTTCAGTGCTTTATTTGTGAAGATAATGGGTGAAAACAGACATGACGCTAACGACCCTTTAACCACCCTTGGTGGTTATTTATGCATGTTGCAGGACTGTATTAGTGCAGCCCTGAAACATGGGGTGAAAACAGACATGACGCTAACCACCCTTTAACCACCCTTGGTGGTTATTTATGCATGTTGCAGGGCTGTATTGGTGCCCTATGCAGCCCTGCAACATGCATAAATGACCACCAAGGGTGGTTAAAGGGTGGTTAGCGTCATGTCTGTTTTC
>QEPC01006548.1:1043202-1064271 GCA_003113815.1 Sphenodon punctatus | reverse complement strand
GGGGCGTCGCGACCCGCCTGCTGCTGTGGGTGTTGTCCCTGGGCCGCCTCCCTGGTCAGGTGCACCCCTGTGCCCCCCTCCTCTGCCTGCGCCCCTTCCACCTCCATCGCTGCCCCTGCCTCCACCTCCTCCGCCTCCTGCACTTCCACCATCGCTTTCTCTCCCTCCACTCTCTTCCGCTCCATCCCGCCACGCTTGCTTGCTGCTGATTTCGCTTTAAATCTCCTTCCGGTGGTTGTGTTGTTGTTGGTTGCCCGGCAGTGACACTGTGTGCCTTGTCCCCACCTGGGGCTCGTTTCCTTTGGTTCCGCCCGGGGATTGGCGTCCAGACGTTACTTTTCCTTGGTTCCCGGTGGGGGTCCGTTTGACCACGCTTCCCGGGATATTCCCCCGGCTAGCCCGGGAAGCGTGGTTGAAATTGACCCCATGTGGGTATTGAGCGTGATGAACATCTGGCGCGCGCCGAACAGACGTTCATGGCCCTTTGGCCCCACCGCGGGGTTCAGCGTGGTTGAGCGTGATCTCGTAACGTCTGAAAATACCCACAGTCAAGAATTTTCTCTGAAAAAATATATGAATTAGGGTAAAACCACACGTGACAGCAACGCAATGTTGCCATGTCACACAACCCAGGTCAGGACAACCCTGGTCTGGATCAGGCTAGGTGGCACAACAGACCGCAGGAAACAGGGCCCAGCCACCTGCTTCCCAACATGGCAGGCAGCCATAACAGCCAATGATGACCAGTCATGGCTGCCTGTCATGGCAGACCTAAGCCGGGCCAGCAGACTGGCCCAGGAACACATATTCATCCTCGGGGCAGCCTGCTTTGGCCCTACTGGGCAGACCCTAGGCTGGGCTGTGACTGTGGAGGTTGCCAAGTGAGATCCCGGGCTAGCTGCCACACCAGCACAACCCAGGATACCCTGGCTCAACATCTGGTGGCACCTGCACACACGTGCAGGTCAGGTCCCTGCCCAAGCGTGACAAACACGTCTGCTGTCTGGCATCACTTTTTTTTTAACCCTTAGTTATCCATTGAAGTTATACGAGTGAATCTTAGCTAGGGTAGAAGAATGTTTAAAACTGCGCCACCTGTGCTCTAATATTTCAGAATGTCTCAACTTCAGTCAGGCCATCTACCCACTAATTCATTTGCATCTGCTGCACAGGGATGTTTTTCTTTTCTATTACTGTCTACTGAAATAGAGCTGTGCCTGTGACGGGTTGAGAGAGCTGAAATTTTCTTAGTTGGAAAGTTTTCTTAGTGGAAATCTGATTTCATCAAAACTGGACTTTTCTGCAAAAAATGAGCCAACATTTTCAGTAAGCGAGCAGTAAGAAAGTTTGAAAAAAATGAAGGCAACCTCACTTTTTATACTTGCTAAGTGGAAGAAGTTTGAAAACAGTGAGAAAGTCATAAAACCCCCAACCCTTCAGCACTTCCACAGATATTCCAAATTGTTCACATGAAAATCTGTTGTTTTTTTCCTATAGGAAAATTTCAAATGGCCTTTTTGCCTCATGAAAATTTGCACAGGAAATAGCTTGGTTTTCTGGCCTTGTTCTAGTCACAAGGCTAAAGGATTACGCTTGCAGGAGGAGGGGGGGAGTACTTCTGCTGCATTTCTGTGCCATGCAATTTTGTAGAAGCTTTCAACAACCTTCAGCTTAGGGTGAAAATAAACAGGACGATAGCCCACATTAGCACACAGCAGGTGGGTGTTTACCTGCCTGTCTACTTGGTGTTTGCTAGATGTTTGCCTGCACCTCCCAAGCAGCCCCCACTCACGGCATCGTCCATGACACTGAAGGTCCACCATGCAGGCCAGCGTATGCTAGTGCATGCTAATGCGTACCTATGCATCCACCTCCCATTTATTAGGTTCACCTGTAGCCTCACTTGCATCCAGGTCCACCAGTGCCATAGAGTCACATCTAGCGCAGCTGCTAGAGAGCAATCAGCTCTGAAGCCACAGCAAGAGGAGAGAGCAGGGTCAAGAGGAGAAGGCCCTTCCTGCAACCCTGCTCTCTTCACAGCTGATCCCTCTCACAGACACCCAAGCATGCTCTCTGTAAGTGTATATTCCTGTTATTCCTAATGTCATCAAGCCTCTGTGTAATTGATTAATTCTTCTGATATATGCCTTTTCTGAGCAGAAGCTGCTTATAGCATTAAGATGCCTTGACTATTTCCAAAGGGATTATTGAACAACGTCTGAATTTATTTTAAACCCACTTTCAACATAACAGTCACTAGTTACTTTTAGCAGAGTTTTTTGTGCTTAGTGTTTCTCTGTTACTGATGAGGTAAATACAGTCGTAAACAACACAAATGAAATGGGGATTATGAGACACTGCATATGTGCTGTAGCTTATGCTGAAGAGGTTTCTAGTGTATCAAAGAAGGTAGATCTTTGAATAGTCCTTAGAAATCCCCAAACATCTGATACTCTAAAAGAAGAGGTTTTTTGCACACTGCACACTTCTTCCTTTATGAAGCAATTCATAGGTTTTTTGCTTGGAGAACTGACAGATTTCAATTTGTGTTATCTTTCCAAGAGTATGTCCTCTCTCCAAAAGAGCATTAGTGATATTTCTAATAAACCAATCCTTAGTTCAAGCACTGAATTCACTCAGCGAAGTCACATTGCGCAATTCACTTCAGACTTTTCAAAACTGAATATATAAGTTTAATCATCAAGATGAAGGACGGTTAAGTGGTTACGGGGCATTAGAATAACTTTGGGCTAAATGTTGGGGTAGAAGGGATGCCTTTAAGCCTCAGAGAACAATCCTCCATTAATTAAAGTCAATAGGGCCAATCCCATACCCCGTGTGTGGCGTATGGTATGAGTGTGCACATGCGCATAGACCCATTACAGGGGCATTGTGCCATGCACAAGCCATGCGGATCCCGTGCACAAGAGGTTTGGCGTTGCGGGCAATGGGAGCTGGGCCATTGACTTTAATGGCTGGATGATTGTGCTCTTAAAATCCTGTTGTTAAAAAGGTAAATGTTTCCTTTGTCTCTCTCAGCAGGGAGACACCCCCCAGGCAGATGAACCTGAGGGCATGTTTCCCCAATTCCTTCCTAAAGTTCCATGTGTTGTTTCCTGTAAATTAAATCAGTCGGTTAGCCGATTATCTTTATCTCATGCCCTCTTCCTCCCACTAAACTATGTCTGATCAGAGAGCTGATAAAAACCTTTTATCTGAAGTCAAAAGCTGGGGGGAATATGGGCATTCATATTCCCTCTGCTCTAAATGTTGCATGGGATGGACCCTCTGCCCCCTAAATACCTCTCTATAATTACATCCATGTTAACGTGCCAGTCTCGGACTCAGAATACCCATGTTTAAGGCCTCAGACACATAGTTCTCATGTGATATCAGTAACACTTCTTCATTTCTCTAAGCTTTAGTCTGTTGTCTGAGGAATACTCTTACAAGGGCACCCCCTCTATCCCCACCCTCCAGGCACAGGTTCCTCAATATTTCCACCACTACTATACTGATTTCCCCATCAAATCTAGTTCCACAGCTCTCCCCTCTAGTTCTCTCACTACAGGCTCTTATCCTTCAGGTGTGCCCAGCCCCCTCTGAGACATCTTCTTCTATGATTTCACTTTGAGCTTCCCGTTTTCCTCAAATGAGCATCACTTTGTCTCTTTCTCTCCTCCCCACACTATGACCTCCTGTTGACACAGGGTGATTTCAGACGTTACGTTTTCGGCATTCACCACAGTCAACCACAGGGGGTGGTGAAAGAGCCGTGCACGTCTGTTTGCTCACATCCAGATGTTCACCACAGTCAAACGCGGGCTGGGGTGAACATAACTATGCTTCGTGAGGTCGGGGCGGGAGGAGGTCTAGAAGTGTGGTGAATGCCCACCACGGCAGGGGTGAATGAAAAGTAACTTCTGAAGTGAAACCCCCGGCCGCGGTGGAAGGAAATGACCACGGGCCGTGTCGCTGCTAGGCAACCAACAACAAGCGGCTCATGGAGGGAGATTTAAAGGGAAGGCAGCAGTAGGGAAACGTGGCGGAGTAGTCGATGGAGAGGAGGGAGAAGGACATGGAGCGGAGGATGGATCGAGAGAGTGAGGAGGAGGTGCAGCAGCAGCAGCAGGAGGGCGAACATGGCCCAGCAGGTGACACCCAGCAGCACACAGGGCCACCCCGGAAGAGGGTAGGGGGTGCAGCTGAGAGCGGGTGAGTTGGAGCAGGGGACAGGAGGGGCACAGGAGGGAGGGAGAGAGGGACCTCAGCTGACAGGAGCCTAACAAGCAGCCCCCACTGTACCCCCATACAGACCAGCAAGAGGACATGTGCCCCGGAGGAGGCAGAGACCGGAAGGAGCCACGGCCAGGCGGCAGTGGGCGCGGAGGAAGAGGAGGTAGCAGAGGGGTCGGCACCCTGGTGCCGGTACCACGGGGGGGGTCAGTGGGGGCTCCAGAAGACCCATGACCTAATCACTATCTGGGTGACACCCAAAATGCAGGCCGAGCTGGCAGTCAATGCCAGGAATGAGCAGGTGTTCGCCCAGATAGCCACGGAGATGGGGGAGACCAGATATGACCGAACGCCCACATAGTGCCGGACTAAAATTAAGGAACTCAAAATGGGGTTCAAGGACATAGCAGACAAAAACCGGCACTCTGGGAGGGCGGCACGTGCCTCCCCCTACATGGATGCGCTGAGCTGGGTGCTGCACCTCAAGGGCTCCATAGTGGCCCGGCACGCGGTAGGAGGTGGTGCCCAGGAGGAGCGGCCCGCGCAGGAGGACCCCTCCCCCTTGCAGCCGGAGTTCCCCATGCAAACCCCGGCGCTGGCCACCGACAGCAGGAAGGAGATGCCAGGCACCTCGGGCACATGCGCCCAACACTCCCCCAGCCCGACATCCGGTGAGGCCACACAGACCCCGGCAGACTCCAAGGAGGTGGAGGGGGAGGAGGAAACATTCACCCTGACCCTAGCGGCCTGCAGACCAGGAGACCAGCCAGACACCAGCCCCAGTGACCGCCCAGCCTCGGAGGGAACGGACACTGAGGAAGCAGATAAGGGCAGGGCAGGGCACAGACCCCAAGGGGATGGTTGGCCAAGGCGGTGGGAGGAGAAGGGCATGATAGTTCCCCACGGCCCCAAAGGCAGGGATGGGGCATGTGCAGAGAGACCGGCTCAGGAGGTGGGTGGTGCCCATGCTGGGGGGAAGGAGCACCCAGAGCATGGAGACAGGAGGGGAGTGGGGAACGGCACCCCACAGTATTGACTGGCCCTGACTTTGCTCCACAGAACCACTCTGAGCATGGGAGGGCCGAGGCTGGGGGCCGCCCATACCGCCGGCACAGAGGATGCGAGAGCACTGTGCGCGGGCATGCAGGTGGAGGGAGAATCTGGCCCATGAGCTCGTGTCAACCAGCATGAAGCAGATGGAGGAGATGCTGGCGACTGTGAACCGGCTGGAGGAGGGGACGAGGGCACTACAACAGGTGGAAGGGAGGGACAGGGCGCTGGTGACTGAGATGTGAAAGGACCAGCAGCTTCTGCGGCGGGACATGAACAGACAACTGGAGGCACTCCAGGCCCACTCAGACTGGCAGGACCTCTGGTCCGAGGAGCTGGCACGGAAACTGGACTGCTCGCTAGAGCAGGGCATGTCCCTCCTCCTGCAGGCTGGGGCCTTGAGTGCCTTCATAATGGCAGCAGCTGCGCCGGGGGCCGTGCCAGCGCCCGGACACTTGCTCCCTTTGCCCCCACTGGCTGTCTGGCAGGCCCAGACAACACCGCAACCCCAACAGCATATGGGACCATGGATCCATGGACCCATTCCCCTGCAGCACCGATGCCAGCAGCCAGACCGACTGGCCCCGAGACAGCCACAGCCGGCGCAGGGGTGGCAGGAAGGGCAGGGGGCCTACAGGGGCAGTGGACAGGGGGCAGGTGCTGCGCCCCTGGACCTGGCGGCTGACAGCACCTCCTCCTCCACCTCGGACGAGGGGGGGGGTCGGTAGCAATGGCTATCCCGGTTGGTAGGGGGAGGAGACGGTCAAGGGGCACCAGGGGCAGGGACAGGGCAGCATAGGGAATGGTGAAGGGAGGGGGCACCCAACACCACCGGGGGGGCGGACACATGGGCGCACGGGTGTACCGGTGTCTGGGCGGGAATGGGGGAGCACATTAAACAAGCATTGACACACCTTATTCTGTTCTAGTGCTTTATTCTATGCTGGTACAGGGCTACAGCAGTAGCGGTGTGGCTGCAGGCACTGTGCGGGCTCTGTTGGGAGGGTCCATGGTGACAAGGGCCTCAGGGACGGGGCAGGTGCTAAATGTGGTGAGCCAGCACTGTCCTGATGCGCTTGGCATAGCGGTACTCGCGGGGGTTGGGCATATCGGCATACAGCGGTACCGGGATAGGCAGGCGGCATGAGGGGGTGTTGTCAAGAGCGGCCCCATTGGACTCGCATATGTTGTGGAGGACACAGCAGGCTCCGATGACAAGTGAGGAGGTCTCCACCGTATGCTCCAGCCGGCTGGCTAGGCAGTGCCAACGCTGCTTGAGGGCACCGAAGGACCTCTCGACAACGGTGCATGTGGTACTGAGGCGAGTGTTGTAACGCTGTTGAGCTGGGTGACGGCCACAGGGAACGCCTTCATCAGCCATCGCTTCAGGGGATAGGCCAGGTCACCTATGATGCATAGGGGCATCATCACCCCCTCGATGCGGGTCATTCGCATGTCCGCGAAGTCCCCCCTGTACATGCGGGCAAACAGCGGGGAGATGGTGAGGATGCGAGCATCGTGGCTGCGGCCCGAGTGCCCGGTGAAGATGTCCGTGAAGCACCCACGATGGTCCACCAGGCCCTGGAGTTGTAGCGAGTGGTACCCATTCCGGTTGATGTACTCAGCCTCATCGTCATCCAGGGGCCGCAGGATCTCTATATGGGTGCCATCAATCGCCCCCAGGCAATTGGGGAAGCCCAGGCCCAGGAAACCCTCCATAACAGTGTCCTGATCGACCAGCTGAATAACACGCTCCATTAGCACCCACTCCACAGCCTCGCAGAAGTCCCGCACTATACACGTCACCGTTGTGAGCCCCACCCCGAAGTGCTGGGCAACTGACCGGCAGGAGTCCGGGGTGGCCAAGGCCCACACAGCGATGGCGACCCTCTGTGGCACGGGAATAGGGTCCCGCATATCGGTCCTGAGGGACTCGAGCCACTCCCACAGCCGCTCTGCCAGTCGCATGAGGGTGCACCTGTCCATTCTGAAGTGTATGAACCAGGTGACATCGTCCCACTGTGCCAGCACCCTCTGCCACCACTGATGAGCTCAGCATGGCTCACGTGCGCCTCTGGATGGGCATTACAAGCTGCAGCACTAGGTACCTGGCTGTCCTCTCCCATGCGCCCCTGGACAGCAGGGCCCTGCTGCCGGCTGGAAGGGTGTTTGCCCGTAGCATCAGCCCACTGTAGGCCAGTCCGAGACGCCATGCTGTCCCCAGGGCTAGGAGCCATCCTGCCCTGCTAGTAGTGTGACGGATGCGCGCCCCCACCCTGGCCAGGTTACGCTGGTCCGCTTGCATCCGGTCCAGCTCACCAGCGATGCTCCCCAGAAGTGCCACATGCTCCTGGAACCACTCTGTAACTGCCTGCAGCAGGGCCAGGCGAGCTCCCTGCTGTATGTGATCCATCCCAGCGGGTGTGGCCGCTCTGTTGGTTTGGTCCATGGCTGGGGAAACGTGTGCTCGCTACCTTCCCATACCATGCACCTGTGCCGTGTATGTGTACACCTCCACCCCACCCCACCCCCGGGGCCATTGCGTGCGCACCGGTGGCCACACAGCCCCTGTCGGAAGGGCTAGCGGCCCGGGAGCTCAGCCCCCTGCATGGGGGGTCTACCGGTGACTGTGGCAAGGGGGTGGGGGTGCACCGGGGTGCCGCTTACTCCCCTGGTAACGGCTGTGGTGCCGCATTGGGGGTACCCTGTCCTGCCTCCCCCCTCCGGGCCCGGGGCATTGGCCCCCAGGCCACTGTGTCTCCCTGTACGTGCTCTTGCTAAGGTTCCTACCCATCTAGCAAGTGTGTATGCGTGGGGCTGTCTGGCCTTGCATGCCAGCAGCTGTGCTTCCCCCTTCGCCTCCCTCCACAGCGGCCCCATTGTTCCCGTCCTGCCGTTATCTGTCAGCCTTGGCAGCCCCTGTCTGCCCGTGCAGCCCCCCTGCCCCGCATCTGATGCTACCCCCATGGCTGCTGCAGCTCAGGCCCTCCAGGAGCTGTACCATGGCAGCTGCATCTCAGCCCGAGGTCCCGCTCGGCAGCTCCGGGGGGCCCGTCCGAGCCTGGACCGCCCGTGAGAGCATGGCCCTTTGCGACCTGTGGCGGTCGCCCATCGTTCAGCGCTGCCTGCGCTCCTTGCCCACCCGGCCGAATGCCTATCATTGCCTGAGCTTTGGTATGCTACGCTTTGGCTATGTCGCGACCGCTGGCGACTGCCACATACACTGTGAGGAGCTGGGGCTCGCCCCCTTCCCTGAGGGGCGCCTACTGTCCACTCTGGGGGGCCTTGTGGCATGGAGTCCTGCCGAGACAGTCTCCGCCCTGTGTTTGTGTGTGCCTTCCCGGGATATGCGATCTGCCTGAGTGAGGGTGGCCTTGCCGTGTCTGTGTCCTACTTCATTAGCGTGCAGGGTGCGCGTCGGTATCCACGCTCCTGCGGGGCTGCCTACTACCATCTGCTGGAGCTGTCCCATCTGCCCTGACCTCCTGCGGATGATTATGGCATGCCCCCCCCCCCCGGACCTGAGCTGGCGGCCCTGTCAGAGGTGTGCAGCCGCTCTGATGTGCAACTCGGGATGAGCTGTGTGGATCCCTTTGAGGCCTTCTACCTGATCTGCTTCCACATGACCGCCCACAGCTTCTGCCGAGGTCTGTGGCAATGGCCCCGCTATGTGCACCTGCTGTCGTTACTGCCCCCTCCACCCGATGGTAGCCCCAGCAACTTGGTCTAGGGCGCGCCGACCTCATCTGGCATCCGGGTGCCTCCTCAGCGCTTTCCTTCCGCCTGTGGCCTGGGTGCTATCACCACCACCTTCTGCCTCCTTGGGACTGCTTGACCCCCTGTAACCTGCCTCCGCCCGCCTGTCGCCCTCTCGCCTGGGACCTGCGGGCGCAGCCCCGAAGCCCTCCATGTGGCCTCCTTCTGACATGTCGCTGACAGCCCTCTGTCTCCATGAGCTGCCTCCCTCACCCTTGCACCCCGCTCTCCTGCACCTGGCCTGGTGGCTCCTGTTCCATGGGACTGGGGCCGCTCCCTTGCCTTGGTGACCCTTGACCGTGGACCGGCCTTCCACTGGCTCCCTGTTTGCCTTGGGGTGTGTGTCTGGGCGTCACCCTTGCCCTTCCTCCCCCATGCAGGTGCGGGGTGCGTGTGTCCGTGCCTTTGTCTGGTGCCTCCTCTCGCGCACTGGCTGTGCTTCTCCTCCGGACGCTTGTTCCGTGGCAGAACGTTGTGCTGGATCCCCCCCTCCCAGACAGTTGCTGCTTGTGCCCTCAATAAATGCCTGTTGTGCTTCACTGTGCCTTGTGCTGCCTCCTGTCTCCTTGGGCTGCTGGGTCCTCCTTCCTCTTGCCTGCTGGGCTCCTGCCCCCTCCCCCTCCTGCTGGACTGGCCGTGCCGGCCCCTTGCCACCCCCCCACCTCCTGTGCATCCGACCGGACGTGGGGTTCCCTGTCTCCCCCTGGTGTGTGCCTCCTCTGTCCCCCTGCTCAGCTCCCCTTTGTCGTGCGGGTGTGCTGTGTCGTTTGTGTGTGTGCACTTCTGGTTTTGAAGTGTGCGTGCCTTCCGTGCGGCCACTGTTTGCAAGCACTGCAAGCACTGCAGCTCCCTCCACCCCCTCCCTTCATGTTTCCCTTCCCTGGGCGGGGCCCTCCGCTGTCTGTGGCTTGTTTGCCCTCCGGCTGCCCTGTTTGTGTCTGCACAACCCCGATGCCTTGTGGGGCTCCCACTGCGGTTCTTGCAACCACGTCACGTCTGTTGGGTTCCCCCGGCCCGGGTTCACTCCGGTTGGCCCCGGGCGGTGGTGCTGCCCCTGTCACATCTGTTGGGGCCGCGTGGCTCACCACGCCCCGCGGTGAAGCAATTGACACCAGGGTGGGATTCACTGTGGTAAATCTCACCACGTCACGTCTGAAATCACCCAGAGCCTCAACCTCCGGAGCCAATCCTCAGTTAAGGCTTTTCAGACAAATACAATGATTTGGTAACATGTTAGAGATGTATTATTTTAATGGAAATTTTATATATTAATTTTGTATTGTATTTTTGGCAGTGACTCGGGTCACGCCATGATTAAACTAACTTGACAAATACAACCCTGTTGCAGAGGGGTGGGGCCAGGGACTTCCTGCCCAGCACATCCAACCAGCGGGGAGTGAACAGTGGTGTGCCTCCCAGCTTCTGCCAACAACAAACTACCACCTGCTGTGACTGCTGTGTTGCTGCGAGGGACTGGGAGCAGAGACACTAACTTGCCCCATCTTCCCCCTGCAAGGAAAAGACTGTGGGGCATGGGGGGGGGGCTTCCCTGGGTCCTTCTGGGCCCCTTGAGTGACAGTCCTCTCCCCCCTGCATTGTGGAGGGGTGGGGCCAGGGAGTCCGCCTCCCCCAGCATATCCGGCCAGTGGGGAGTGAAGAGCGGAGCTCATTCTGGCAGAGCCACAGACCACGTGCTGAAGGGCCACTGCAAAAGGGCCCTTTGGTTTGGCCCTTTGGTGTGGGTTATGTATTTTGTAATTTAACTACATAGCGATGGGGGTAAAACATTTGCATCATGTGCTGGACAGTGGGGTTTAGATATTGTTGGGTGGTGGGGGAGGGGAGGTATGCCCCCGGTACGTTGGTGGGAGCAGCAGCTTTGGCTCACCTGCTGGTGAGAGCAGCGGGAGGGGTTGGCAACTCCCATGGGGGTGGGGATATGGAAAGCTTTGTTGTTGGTTATTGGGGGGTGGCGTTATGGGGGTATTCTCTAGCTGGTGAGAGCAGTTTGGTGGTTTCTCTGAGCAGATATCCCCCGGTGAGGGGGGGGTAGGTTTTGGGGGGAATTAGTGGGGGGTGGGTTCCTGCCCCCCCACCCTGGTGGGGGGCTGTGGGGAGGCAGGAGGCAGGCTGGTGTCATCCCCCAGGGGGTGAGGCGGTGGTAATAGGGGTTGTGACAAGGCAGGGGAATTATGGCCCTAAAGTGCTCGATGCTTGGTGCCGATCCTACGCGCAGCCCCCCCCCCCCAGGCCCAGATAACCTGGTGATTGAGGTCTCCGAAGCCCCAGGTCTGTCACGGATGCTGTGTAATGCGAGGTCGGTCTGCAATAAATCATCTGTAATCCATGATGCTATCTTGGATTGGGTGGCCGACCTTGTGTGTGTGATGGAGACATGGCTGGACGATTGTTCCGGGCCAATTTTGGCAGATCTCATTCCAGCTGGGTACTCTGTCCAGCACCATCCCAGGCTGGAGGGTCAGGGTGGGTGGGGGCATAGCTATTATTTTTAGGGATGGGTTTATTTATTTATTTGTTTGCTTGCATTTCTTAGCCATCCCCTCATGCCCATGGCATCCTGGTGTGGTTTACAACAAAATAACAATACTTTAAAATGTCAACATCAGTACAAAAATTACACATCTAAAACCACCTAAAAACAACCCCCCCTAACTTTTTATCCCCCCCCCCCTCCGAAGGCCTGGGAGAACAGCCAAGTCTTACAGGCCCGGCGGAAGGCAAATAGACTTGGGGCCAGACGGGCTTCCTCCGGGAGGAAGTTCCATACTTGTGGCCCGGCCACCGAGAATGCCCTCTCCATTGTGACCCCCTGCTTTACGCGGGGGACCTCCAAGAAGGCGCCCCTGACAGTCCGGAGGCATGGAAGGTGAGGCGGTCCCTGAGGTATGAAGGGCCAATATCACGTAGGGCTTTATAGGTCAAAACCAACACCTTGAATCTGGCTCGGTACACTATAGCCAGCCAGTGCAGCGCACAGAGCACAGGAGTAATATGCTCCTGTTGGCTCATCCCCGTTAGGAGATGAGCCACCACATTCTGCACCAGCTGCAGCCTCTGAACCAGCATCAAGGGAAGCCCCACGTAAAGCGTGTTGCAGTAGTCCAGCCTCGAGGTGATGAAGGCATGGATGAGAGTGGCCAGGTTGGGCCTGGAAATATATGGGCGCAGCCTCTACACTAGATACATCTGGTGGAAGGCAGCCTTCGCCACCATCTCCACCTGCTGATCCAGGCAGATATTTGAGTCCAATAACACTCCCAGACTCCGAACTTGCTCTGCTACGGGAGGGCAGATCCCGTCTACGAGGGGAGGCAGCACCTCCCTCGCCCTACCCACCACCATCACCTCTGTCTTATCAGGGATGAACTTCAGTCTGCTCTGCTGTAACCAATCCGCCACGGCCTCCAAGCATTGGGACAGTACTGAGACGGCAGGACCTGGGTCGTTTGAAAAAGAGAGGTAAAGCTGGGTGTCGTCAGCATATTGATGGCAACACACACCAAACCCTCTCACGATCTCCCCCAGGGGCTGCATATATACATTAAATAATAATGGAGACAGAATTGAACATTGCGGCACGTCACAATCCAGGGCCTGAGGGCTAGAAGACTCAGCCCCCAGGACAACCCGCTGGCTTCTTCCCGAGAGAAATGAACAGAACCATCCAAGGACAGTCCCGTCCAAGCCTCTCAGGGCTCACAATCGTCTCAACGGCAGCCCATGGTCCACTGTGTCAAAAGCGGCGAGAGATCTAGCAAGACCAGAAGTGTTGAATGTCCTGTGTCTGTCTCCCAGCGGAGATCGTCCACCAAGGACACCAGCGCCGTCTCTGTACCATAGCTGTGGCGGAACCCCGATTGAAATGGATCAAGGAAACCAATGCTGTCAAGATGAGCCTGGAGCTGCAGGGCCACCGCCCATTCAATAACCTTCCCTAAAAAGGGGAGGTTAGAGACAGGTTGGTAGCTGGCGAGTGCGTCCACATTCAAGGATGACTTCTTCAGCAGGGGGCGCACCACAGCCTCCTTGAGACCAGGGGGCAACCTCCCCTGCCGAAGGGATGCATTGATTATTTTTGCCAGCACCGTCCCCAATGTCTCTCTGGAAGCTTTCACTAACCAGGACGGGCATGGATCTAATTCACAGCTGGTGACTCTGACAGACCCCAGGACATCCACAGCATCGGTTGGCATCACTTCCCAAAACTCAGCCCCAAAAGATGGACCAGATGGGGCCTCCATCACCTCAAGTTCCATCTCTACTGTTCTAATCCAGCATCGAAGTTGCTCTGGATCTGAGCGATCTTGTCTGCAAAGTAGATGGCAAACTCCTCACAGCGGGCCTGGGACAAGTCCCCGTCCAGGCGGAGGGAGGGCGAACTGACTAGCCCTCGTACCACCCGGAAAAGCTCAGCTGGATGTGACTTTGCAGATGCTATGAAGGCAGCAAAGAATTTTTTCTTTGCCGTCCTCACAGCCTCGACATAGGACCACAAATGGGCCCTATGGAGAAGTTGGTCGGATTCAGCATGAGTCCGACGCCAGTATTACTCTAGTCGCCTACCTGCCTGTTTCATACACCACAGCCCCTCAGTAATCCAAGGGGCCCTGCAATGACAAGACAGAGGTAGGAGACGTCTCAGAGCCACCCTGTCAATGGCCTCCCCGAGCCAGATGTTCCAAGCCCAGACAAGTTCATCAACAGAGCAGCCGTCAGGGTCTAAGGTAAAATCCCCGAGGGCCTCCTGAAACCATTTGGGTTCCATCAGTCTCCGGGGGTGGACCATCCTAACTGGTTCATTCCCCTTCTGGACTTGGCGTGCTAAGAGACTAGCCTGTAGGAGGTAATGATCTGTCCATGACAAGGGCATGACCCTCACATCCCCCACTACCGGATCACCTGCCCCAAGGCCAGAACAGAACACCAGGTCAAGGGTATGTCCCCCCACATGGGTCAGGCAGTTCACAATTTGGGACAAGTCCATGGTTACCATGGCGGCCATGAACTCTCTCTCCGCTCCCACAAGACTGGCATTAGCATGGGCATTGAAGTCCCCCAGGACCAAGGTCCTGAGGGAGTCCAGCACCACCACCAAGACCAGCTCTGCTAGAGCGGCAAGGAATGCTGCTGGGCAGGAAAGGGCCTGGTACACTAGCAGCACCCCGAGATTGCCCTCAGCCAAATCAAACACCATAGGAAGGGCCTCGATCTCCAGAATCTCCTGGACTCAATACCTTGTGATTGATTTGGTCGGGAACAGGTTGGGAATTCTGCTGGTGTACCATGCACCTCACTGCACAGAAGCATCCCCATCTGCTCTAGCAGCTGTCATCTCAGACCTGGTCTTGAGGTCCCCCAGGCTTATTGTCCTGGGGAACTTCAATATTCATGCCGAGGTGAAATTGCAGGGGGCGGAGCATGACTTCATGGCTGCCATGGCAACCATGGACCTGTCCCAGGTGGTTAGGGGTCTGACACATGATCGGGGGAATACTCTGGACTTGGTTTTATGCACTGACCTTGAGGCGGGGGGGGGGAGTGTCTGATAATTGGGGTATGTGTTGTGTTCACCCTTGCCACGATTGGACCATTATCTCCTGTGAACCTCCATCCTACTGCATCTGCCTCACTGTAGGGGTGTGGGACCGATTTAGATGGTCCACCCTAGGAGACTTATGGAACCAGAAGGGTTCCGGAATGCCCTTGGGGAGATACCTGTTTACGTTGATGGTCGCTCCATCAATGACTTCGTGGCCTTATGGAACAGCTGGTTGGCCAAGGCCATTGATTGGGTGGCTCCTAGGCATCTGCTTCTAGTGCATCAGCTCTGCAGGTCCCCGTGAATTACAGAGGACCTGGGATATCTGAAGCATGAAGGGAGGTAGTTAGAGCTTCAGTGGTATCTTACGTGCACCAAAGAAGATCGATTGCGGCATAGAGTGTTTTTGAGATCCTGTACCGTGGTGGTGAGGGCACCAAAGAAGCAATTATTTTCTGTACTCAACATCCAACAGAGCTGTTCCAGATCGTGAGAGACTTGGTCGGTCCAGCCTGTCTCTGCCTGTAATCAAATTCATCCACGGCCCATTGTGACATGTTTTTGAAGTACTTTGCAGTCAAAATCACTCGCATTGAGAACAACTTCAGCTCCACCATTTCAGGGGCAGTAGCAGAGCCAGAGGTTAGGAATGCCCTGTCTGGTCAGGTTTTGTGGGATGAGTTTCTATTGATGATGCCTGCCAATGTGGCTGATGTGCCTGGGTTTGTCCAGGCCACAACTTGTGGACTAGATCCTTGCCTTTCCTGGTTAGTAAGAGCTGCCAGGGAGACGGTGGGGCCAGTGCTGGCGGGGATTATCAAAGCCTCCCCTTGGGAGGGGAGGGAGGCAGGTTGCCTCAAGGAGGCTGTGGTTTGCCCCCTCCTCAAGAAACCATTGTTTGACATTGATGCCTGGCTAGCTACCGAGCTGTCTCTAACCTTCCCTTTTTTGGGAAGGTTATTGAACAGGTAGTGGCTCGGCAGCTCCGGCACATTTGCACGGTATTGGTTTCCTTGATCCCATGCAGTCCAGGTTATGACATGGAGACAGTGCTTTTGGCTTTAGTTGACGACCTTCTCATGGAATTGGACATGAGTCGTATGACCCTGTTTGTCCTATTAGATCTGTCAGTGGCTTTTGACTGTTAATCACGAGTTGTTGGTGACTCATCTGCGGGACCCGGCAGGGGTGGATGGAACTGACTCAGGCCCCGCTGTCTCCTTGCTGTCTTGGTGCTTGGCTGCTGTGGGGGACCGGATGAGGTCGGGCTGATTGAAACTCAATCCCGTTAAGACTGAGGTGATGTTAGTTGGCCAGGGCCGGGCCTGGGTCAGATGAAAATGACAAGTACAGCTGGGTGTCGTCCTCATATTGATGACAGTGGACCCCCCCAGCTGCACATGACCTCCCCAAGCAGCTTCATATACACTTTAAACAGGAGAGGGGATAGGATGGAATTCTGAGGTACCCCACATGGGAGGCCACCAGGGGACAAAATGCAGTCCCGTAGCACCACCCGCTGATATCTATCTGTGAGGTAAGAACGGAACCATTGTAAAACAGTTCCATCCACCCCTGACAGACACATTCACTGGCCAATTACTGCATGCTTCCAGCTTTACATGACCAATTGGTGGTGGCTTCGAGGTGGGAATGGGGGCGGCCCTCATTCGGGCATAGAACGGACATAACTGGGACTTTGGGAATAGCATCCCATCAATCAGGAGACATAGTTTACACATCCAGACTGGCCAGTTATCATCACAATCACATCCTGCAGCACTGTGACAGAGGACATCAGAGAATCTCTTTTGGCTCTTTCCTAAACAGATGTTTCTGACTTCCCAAGTGCGGGAGAGATTTTGGGATGGTCACATCACAGAATGAGGATATTTGGTTGACATTTCTGCTGGCCAACTGGCATCACAAACCGATCTTATACCACAGTGACACATAAGAGAATCCCTGGCATAGGCTCCTTTTCTGCATATACTGTTCATTCAGGCATATAAAATTGGAACCCTTTATCACATCTTTCTGATATTTGTCATAGATTATTGTGAAGGTGTGATATACAGCCCTGCCAAACTTCATGTACACTGGTTGGACTAAAAAGATGTTTCAGTCAGACATACATTTATAAGTTAATTGCTTATACCACCAGGACCCTTTATCCAATCCTTCTGAAAGTTGGCAGAGATAGTAAATATGGGAAGGGGTGTAAACTTTGCCTCACATTTAATGTAGATGATTTGGCAAGAAGTTACAGAAGGAGGCTTCTGTATTTTTGCAAAATAATATAATTCAACTGCTTATAAAATTGGATTCCTTTATACAATCTTTTTGGAAATTGGTATAAGTAATGCCTTCCATTGGAGGTACAATCCCTCCACATTTCAGCCAACTATAATGAAAATAATATAATATAAGTTTATTGTACTTATATTGTACTCAAGTGTTTATTTGCCATGACAAAACAAATAATACACAAAACATACATCATGTAAAATCACAATATTAAAACATATATAAAACTCAGAATAAGAGGGAAAATACCTCAGCCGTTCAAATCATAACTTATCGCATATCCAGCCCAGCTGACCAGCTGCTCCTCCAACAATACAAATCCATCATTTAATCCTATCTTAATGCTCCAACTCCCCCATATTCTTTACCCTAACCTTTTGCATTAAAAACGCATATCGCGCCATTAACTCTGTCCTTAAGAGATTTTTACCCTCAAGGAGGAATACTATTTTCTGTTTTACTGTTAAATGAAGCAGGACGTCAAGAAGCTTCTCCAACTTCTCTTGAAGGCTAGAAAATATCGGGCACACGAAAAGATAGTGGGCTACATCCTCAATTCCCAACCGACAAAAAGGGCATATCCTATCCTCATACGGGATCCCTAGATATCTTCCCTCCAGAACTGCAGACGGCATGGTCTGGAATCGCAATGCGCAAAAAGCTCGTTTGTATTGANAGCCCTCCCTCCTCCCACTCCCCTGTCATGTACTCACCTGGCTGCTCCAGTCGCTGGGTCTCTCGCCACTCCTCTGCGGGGGAACACAAGGGGGAGGCAAAATTGTTTTAAAAATCACTGTGCATGTGCAAAATGGCTGTGGGGCCTGTCCTGAACATGCACAGCCCTTTTTCAAACTGGCACAGACAGCGTTGGGAAAAGGCTGCACATGCACCCAGTGGCTTTGGTGGCCATGTTGCACATGCACTCTGATTATTTTTTTTTCTTTTTTTACGAGGTATCTCCTGGGGTCTGGAGCCAAGATCTCAGCAAGTTCTTAGGCCTGGCACGAAATATTGCGAGTTATCTTGTGAGAACAGTGGGGCTTCTTGTTTCTGCCCTCATTGTCCAAGGGCATCTTCATGGAAACACTTCCCAGAAGCACTTTCAGCCAGGCTCTGGTTTTGTGAAACAAAATGAAGATTAATTACAAGAAAGAGGCAATCATACCCTCACAGTTAGAATCAGAAGCTCATGTTTTGCTGCTTTCCCTGGCATTAGTCATTCTTGGGATAAGTCTGTGAAGACAGGACTCGAAGACAGAGGCTAGAAGAATCCAATCCTCATTCTCATTGGTATTCTCCATTTCAATGGGGTTTGCGCTGCTGGAACATTTTGATAGTTGGGCTATTAGTTACCATTTTAGGAGTTCATGTTAGTTTTTTTCTTGCATCCCAAGTGTGTATTAGGTCTGTTCAACAACCCGTTTTCCAGAGCAATTGGGTGTATTGTTAATCTCCTTTTCACTGCATTTTCTTCTTCTCCCTGGGATGTGACAACTCCTATCCTGTCCTATTTTTCTCTTGCAGTCAAAGATGTGAGGATAAGCACATGCTACAGGGGCTCTGCTGTTGTGGATTATATTCCAATGTAATCAGGTGGGCCAAATAGAGTGAATGGCTCTTTGATGGCTACTAAGTAAGAGTTATTGTCTTTTGTTTTGTTCGGTATTTCCAGTTAGTTCTTTGGTGGTGTTTTGCATTTGGAATGCTTCAGAGTGAAATTACATTACTCTAGGTAAAATCTGATTATAGCTCTCCCCATCTCAAAAATTCAGAGTGAATTCAATTTACAGGTACAATATGGCCTGAATTGTATCTGTTATTCCACATGGCTGACAAGAGAGAGAAATGCTAAATGACAAATATTCAGACTTGCCGCTCACTGGCAATTGTATACCTTTGTACTCCCTTTGGAAGACTGGGATCAAAGTCTTTCTGCAAGAGTTCCTTATACGGTTGCAGAGATGTTTGCTTATTCACAAATTGCAGCCTGACTGCCTTTTAAAATTTAAAATGATCTTAAAGATGCACAAGTAGTTTAGATGGTTTCTTTTATTGGACCAAATTCTGTTAGTGAGAATGTTAGTGTATGTAAGCTTTCAGGCCAAAGCAGGCCCTTCCTCAGGCATGTAAAAAGTCAGAACTAAAGACTGAACAAATGCAGGGGAGGCATACATGTGAAAGCAATCATTTGATGAGGGGGAACTTCTAGGGGAAAAAGTCATTTGCATTTTAAATATTTTGGTACATGAGTGCAGGGCTGAAACTCAATCCTCACATTCTCACGTTTATCAAAGAGAATCGGGGTTCTCAGCTTGTTCTTGCAAATAAGAATGAGCCGAAAACTGCCTGGATTCTTGCCAAGAAAAGTGAGAATCTCGTAAACAGCCTTCCCCTGCCTTTTGTTTTAAAACAAACCCTGGCTGACTCACCTGATTGCCTCTCCAAGTCTGGGACTGCTCCAGCTGCTGGGTCTCCTGCCACTCGGCTTCTCTGTGGTAGGGAGGGGAGGAAGCAAGGAGGAGGTTTCATCCCAAACTAGAGTTGAAACAGAACTGTGCATGTGCAAAATCCTCACAGCCCTTTTTCAAAAACCATACTGGCAGTGTCTCCACCATTTTGGAAAAGGGCAGTAGGTCTGCATATTTGTTTGTTTGTTTTACCCTGCCATTCCCTGAAGGCTCAGGGCAGCTTACAAAAAACCCCCAAAATATAATTAAAACCCACTAAAGTACAATTTACAAAAAATACATGCATGTGCCGAATGTGCTTCCCTTTTCCAAAAGTCGTTTGATGCCGTTTTGGGAAAGGGCCACGTATGCACAGAACAGCCTTGGTGGCCATTTTGCACATGTGCAGTTCTTTCTTTCTTTCTTTCTTTCTTATGAGATATCTTGTGAAGTTTTATACTGTGGGTGAGATCTCAGCAAGATCTCAGTCCCAGCAAAAAATCCCGTGAGATATCTTACGAGAATCAAAAGTGATTCTCGTCTCAGCTCTAAATGAGGGGAAACCAAGAATCAATCGATATACAAAATAAATGTAGGCTAGGATAGATACGTTGTTACAAACACTGCTACAGTGTTTCAGGAAACACTGAAGAAATGGTTGTAGAAAAAGAGTATCATGGAGGAAAAGTAATTAGCATTTGGCAACATTTACATACCAAATGGAGAACTCAGCACTATAAGTGCAAACAGCAGGATGTCTCTAGCACATTTCTATAGTGGCCTATGAAGACTAAAACTTAATTTAGTCCGTGGAAGGTTTAACCTTTAATGAGCATTAGCTGAAGGTGATAAGAGACACCCAGAACTACCTACCTTTCCTCCTACAGCCCTTTCCCTCATATCTCTCTCCCGTATAGCTTTCTCAAGCAGAAGCTGTTATATATATGGCTGGATTTGTTTTTTAATTTGATTATTGTTTTCCCTCTCATTGTAAAAACACACATGATGGTGGCCCACTTTGGCCCTGGACCCACTGGCATGTGTGTTTATGCGCTGCCAGATGTTAGCCCAAGACTGCCCTGGGGCAGTTAGGTGACTAACCCAGGCTGCGTTCTCAGAGAATGTAAGGTTAAGGGCCACCTATGCAAGCCAATGTGGGCTAGCATGTGTGTTCAGCTCCACCATCAGGGTAGGGGCTGCTGTGGCCAAGCGCCATGATTGGTCTCCATGATGGCCCATCATGGTAGGGTACTGGGAGCAGGGTGGCCACCTACCCATTTGTTTATTTATTTACATATTTACATATTATTTATTTACACAGTTTATATCCCGCTCTATCCTGCCATAGGCGGCCCAGAGCGGCTAACAACACAAAATAAATACAGTATAAAACAGGTTAAAAGATTTTAGCTCCTCCCTACCGAGGCATGCAAGCAGTGGGACGCCTCTCCTGCCACAGGAACGTTAGTTCGGTGCCCCACCATGACCCGTGTCGGCTGCAGTTTTGCAAGCCAGGCCAGTGAGCTGCTGCTCTGCCTGCAAGTTTGTTTTTGCCCATTGTATTTAATTGTTTGAAATGTCAATATTTTACCCCCTAACAGTACCCCCTCACAAGTGTTTTCTATCATGTCCTGCATTTGCTCAATCTTCAGTTCTGACTTTTTACATGCCTGAGGAAGGGCCTTGTGTGGCCTGAAAGCCTGCTCGCTTTCA
>QEPC01006548.1:973189-1033035 GCA_003113815.1 Sphenodon punctatus | reverse complement strand
GCTCACGAAGGTGGATGAGCGGCTGTCCGGCCTGCCCAGGAGCAGCTGCACGGCAGGGCTACGCCACAGGTCGCATAGGGACATGGTCTCGGTGTAGGTCCAGGGACAGGGGGCCCCATGGGGGCCAGGAAGCGGGAGCCCCATGGATGGACACGCAGCCATGGTCCAACCACCCAGGGAGATGAGCGCCAAGCTCAGGGGGCCTCACACACCTTCCGGGGCCGAGGGGCCTCCTGGGGGTCCCAAGGACAGGGAAAGTGGCCACGGGCCGCAACATTGTAGCACAACAGAGCGAGGCGTGGGGTGCAGACCCAGCACAGCTGCACAACACAATAGCTCTCACATACCAACTAATCAGTCCTCCAAGGCCATGGAGCAGCAAACATTCGGGTGTGTGTTGATGGCTGCTCGCATCCAGCTGCACAAGGAGCGCGTGGAGCCGTGCGCCCGTGCAAGGGGGGGCCTGAGTGCTCACCCCATGGCCCCTGCACCCCAATGGGTGCTGGCGCACCCGCCCACCCGAGGGCCTACATAACTGTTCTACACCCCCCCAGGGCCACCACCACCATGGAGCGGGAAAGGGCATGCGCCTACTGGAGGCAGATCGCGCTTGCAGCCATGTGGGTCCTAGACCACATGGAGCAGTACCGCATACCGACAGCGGAGGTGCACAGTGTGCCCGTCCGCAGGCATTCCTGGCCTACAGAGCTGTAAGGGCCCGTGGGGCCCACCATGGGTGCCTCAGGCCCACCCTGTCTAGGCATGTCGCCCAGGGGCCTGAGGGGTGTGGGCCCTCCTCCCCGGCCCACCCCCCAGGGGCACCAATGGCCGGTCCCTGCACGGGCGTGGGTGCCCCACCCCCCTGTCGCCCACATACGGGACCAGGATCCTCTGTACCTACAATACCTTTTATTTCACCCATATGTACATTGTCACCCATTCCCTCAGACCTGGTTGTGCCCTGTCACCACTACGGACCCACCCCTACATCGCCCTCCTCCGCCTCCTCCTCCTTGCCCCTCGCTCTCTCCTCCACCACCGCTCTCTTCCTCCTCCCTCCATCCTGCCACGTTTGCCTGCTGCGGTTCACCCTTTAAATCTCCCTCCAGCGGCTGTGTTGATGCTGGTTGCCTGGCTGTGCCGTTGCGTGTATTGCCCACGGCTGGGGATCGTTTCCTTTGATCCCGAGCGGTGTTTGCCGTTCAGACGTTACGTTTGGTTGATCCCCGGTGGGGATCTCATTGACCACGCGTCCACGGGAATTCTTGCGGGGATCCCGGGAAGCGTGGTTGAAATTGACCCTGTGTGGGTATTGAGCGTGGTGAACATCTGGCGGGTGCCTAACAGACGTTCAGGGCTCTTTGGCCCCACTGCGGGATTGAGCGTGGTTCACTGTGGTTGAGTGTGATCTTGTAATGTCTGAAAATACCCTTAGAGCCAAAGTCAGTGAGAGTGTTGACTTTTTATTAGGCTGAGTTTCAACTCGAACCATGTTTCCTGCACTTACAAACATGTATGTATACAGAGCCTCTCGCACAGACATCCCTTTCCCCCCCCCAGCTCAGCCCCAAAGTTAGTGGGCTGTTACAAATTTTCATAAACACACATGCAAATTAGGGGTGGCACAAAGTCTACCTATTTCTCTCCCTCCTCTATTTCTCTCCCCATATTGGAGGGTATGTAATGGGAAGCAGAGGTCGTGTAAGCTTGCTATGAAAACAGGTGTGGAGTCTGCCAACAGACTATAAGCAAGTCACACTGTTGACTCCACAAAGGAAATGGGAAGAGAGAGAGTTGTGGTGGTGGTCTGAGATTACATTCACATGAGCAGTCAATCCCCATGTCAAGGGTACTTGCTCTGGTAGTGATAACCCACTTTGCTAGTGTTTGCACAACTATAAGTGATTACTCAGGGGGAGGGTATTAAGAAAGGATGTAAACAGACGGACGAGAGCTCTACTTCTGCCCACACACCCCTGCTTTAGCCTGAGTTGGCCAGTCTGTGTAAAAGGCACCCCCCAGATGTGCAAGCAGAGCAGGCTGTGGCTGGTCCCAGCCAGTCAAACCTACAGCGCTCCGGAATATCCTGGAGCACACTGGTCCAACTGGGGCAACGGCCGAACATGGACCTGCTGTCTTCCTGTTGGGTGGACCCATGCTGCAGCTCCACGCACGGCCAGCCCTTGCCCCATTCAGCATGATGGAGTTGTGGGTGCCAGCCTAGAGTGTTGGGCAAGCACCTGCAACTCAGTGGGGGGGCGCAGGGGGAAGGACCACCTCGGTGGAACATGGCTCATGGAACCTGCTGGTCTGTCTGTTGCAGATCCAGGTAGGGCTGGAAGCAGGCAGACATGGGGGTGCGTCCCCAAATCAGTTCCAGGGGCAGGCAGGCTCCATATCAGTCTTAAAACACCAAGAGTTAATAACTGCATGAACCAGGAGTTCTCAACCTTTTTTTTTTATTCGTGGACCCCTAAAAAAATTGTTTGGAGGCAAGGACTCCTAAGGAAATATATTGTGGTGTGAACAATATATTATTTGTTTGTTATAATAATTATATTGTAATTATAATAAATTATTTGTATAATGTATAAATATATTATTATTAATAATAATGATATTATATATGTAATTATTATTTATTATATGCCTTCCATGCTTCACCCCCAGATCCTCCCACCCAGCCGTCCTGCCCCCACACTGAAGTCCTTCCCCCATAGACCCCCCCAGCCTCCCTGCCCCACACTGACCCCCCAGATTGCCTGTCCCCACACATTCTCCCCACCCCTATACTGACTTCCTAGATCCCCTGCCCCCATACACAGCCCTCACACAGCCCCAAGACTCCCTGCCCCCCATAGATGCCCCAGATCACCTGTTTGCACCCAGCCCCCACACACCCCAGACTCCAGGGAACACTAACCTTTCCTAAGGGCAGGGCAACCCAATCAAACCTGCTTCAGCCTCTCAAACTCCTTAGACCTTCAGCTGCCACCGCTGCTGCTCTCCCTTAGGCTCTGCTCTGACCACTTTCACTGTGGCGCCTATCCTGACTCTTCTCTGCAACTCTGCTTGCTGCCCCTAGTCGGAGGCTGTGCTGCCTGTTTCGTGCTGTGCTCCATCCTGTGCATTTCTGCTTCCTGCACTTTTCTTCCCCACTCAAAACCCAGGAGCAGAGCGGACAAGTTCAGGGACTTCCTCATGGACCCCCTGAACATGTTTGGCCCGCGGACCACAGGTTGTGAAACACTGGCATGAACTGTTGGATGTTGTGTATGAACTATGAAGTGACTGAACATGCATAACACCCTATCTCTGTTCACTTATCTCTCCATGATTACTTACCTCCAGTGGTACGCTACCTGTAGTATATACATCCCTTTTGCCAGGAGTATGCATGTCCAGGATAACCACCCTCTACTTTGCTTTAAACCAGGGGTGGGGAACCTCACGCCCTGGGGCCAAATACAGCCTGCGGCTAGTTTTTATTTGCCCCCTTTCCATCTGCTGGATCTGGCTCCTGGATCTAGTTCCTACCGCTAAGTATTGAAAGACTGAGCTCAGGGAAAGAGAGCAGAGATCAAGGCCCGCACACAAAAATAGCAGACAGATCCATGGCATAGATCTATGATCTGGACTGTCGTTTCCGGAGTACACCCCTTAAGGATCCTCCCCCCACTTCTCTGCAGTCCTTGGAACTTGTATTTATTTTCAAAATGACCCTGGGAGGGAGAACCCCCCCCCCCCTTTAAACACTGTGTTTGTGTGAACAAAAGCAGCATTAAAGTGAGATAGGGGTTTATTACTTCAAAATATTTGTGTGAATAAGCCCCCCTGAGCATGAGTAATCAAGTAATCCTAAAGAGGGAAGCGTAGCAGCAACCCAGCCTGGGAAGATAACTTGGGCTGGAATTTGGGTTGTTTCTTTTTTTGTTGTAATATGCACAGGCTGTGCTGCTCAAGCCCCTTACTTTCAGAGTAGTCCCAGGATTGCAGCCTAATAAAGCTGCAATTCCCTGAAATGGGGGAAAGGGGTGTTTTGACTCTCAGTACTGTGTATTGCCTGTTTTGGACTCCGATGGGAAACTCCCAAGCTCAGTGGAAAACTCACCTGAATGTTTTGGTTGCAGTCACTTTTTAGACAGGATTGCGTAGAGGAGCCATAGATGATCAGTTATATTGCAGCAGTCTTTCAGAGAAATAGCCTCCCTGGTACTGGGCAGCAGTGAATGATTTTAATAATGAAAATCCCAGTGGTATGTAGAAGGAATATGAAGAGAGGAGTAATCTATTTGTGAAACCACAAAGTACAGTTGCAGCTGTAGTTGTGGTGGACAGATGATTCAATCCAGCCTGCTTGCTAGAGTCGGCAATACCCAGCAAGAACTTCAAAGAAAGGCCACCAGGGAACCTGAAGTTAATCTATTAATTTTATTGTGCTGTGGTTTACATTGACTAACTAGGAGGAAGCAAAGGGGTACTATGAGCAGTGTGCTGTTTCCTTCTGTTGTAGCCAATTGCATGGTTTCTCCTTTTCATTTGAGCTATATAATGCAGGCAGATGAGTGGGCTTCAGGTTACACCAGTTGAAAGTCAGCTGACAGAGAGACAGCTAGGGCTTGGATTTTTTCTGAGAGGGTGCTGAATGGAACTAATGAAAAGAAATTGAGAACAATAGGGAGGTTAGGGAAGGTGATGTCTGAACACAGTATGTAACCTGCTAGGAGAGGCAATTGCGACAGAATATGGTCATGTTCTGTCTCAACTGAGACAGAGTTAACCGAGGTGATGAAGTGGGCTTTCAAAGGTAAGTAGCAGCTAAACCTATGTGAGAATGTCTTCCTAGCATTATCTTTCAGAAGTGGCGCTGCCCTAGGACATGGGACAGGAAGGGGGTTCCCAGATTATGGCAGACAATCTGCTTCAGAACCATTTGAAGATCTAAATCTTCAGGCAGAACTCTAATGGCAGCTGAGCCAAAATCTTTGACGAGCATCTAAAAAAACACAAGTCAATTTCAAGAATTAAAGGGATTGTATGCTCAAACTGCAAATTTGATAGTCTGGACCTTCCATTCCCTAGCACCTTGTATTGCCATTTATTTCTGTGCTAAGCGAGTGTAAAATGCCAACATTTTGATTTGGTAGCAGCATTCTGTATCCATTTCCCACAAATGCTAGGGACTACACAGTATAGACACTATACGCAGCAGTAGAGAATCATGTCCTATGTGCATAATCCTGTCATTTACATTGATTTATACATAAATGCCTAATTTAACTAATCAGCAAATGCAACCTAAGTGTATGCAAACCAAATTTTAAATTAGTTGATGTGATATATGCAAACAGTTTAAGATTTCAATTTACTTGTTAATGCAAAGGTTAATACAGATCTGTTCTTAACAGTAGATTACACAACTTCCCTCACTGGAAAGCCAAAGCAGTGGTTTTCATGGCTGTGTCAATCATGTTTGACCTAAGGCTAAATTCCGTCTCAGATCTGCACATTGGTTTACAAGGCTGATACTCGGTTTTCTCTGTGTTTACTTTTCCAAGATATGGTGTGTAAACTGGAGAATTACATCCTGTTACTGCTTGTTTACAAATAGAGCAAACACGATTTAGCCATGTTGTTATTGCACTTCTGTCTGTTGGCCTGAGGTGGGAGCAATGAAATAATAAAGACTAGAAGAAAATAATGGAAATTGTGCTACATTTTCCAGATGAGGGATTCAGATAAGATTCATACAAACTGTCTCAACTTTCTAAACTGAGCCAGTACTATAGGTAGCAACTCCACAAGAGTGTGAACTGGTACGGGATGAGGAAAATACCAACACTAGGCTGTGATTGTGTCCCACTTTGGTCACCTTCCTTTTCTCCAAATCCATTGCTAAACTGAGACTGGTTTTATATGAGGCGCTGACAACAACGGGGAGCACATCACTTCTGGCAGTGCAGGGAGCGGGTGTAAACACTCCCCGCGCAGCTTTTCTTTCAACGCGGGACTCAGAAGGCGCTTTTAAGCACCTCGAATAAAACGGCCTCTGAAACAGTCTTTTGGTAATGATGTGGGGGTAGGGACAAAGGACACCCAAGCACACCCATGTTGAATGAAACTAGGAGTTGTGGAGTAGCTGCTGGTGCTGGTTTTTTTCCTAATCCCAAACATTCTTCTCATTATAAAATCAAAACCATCTAAACTATTCAAATGAAAATTTGGTCACAGAGGTCATACCTGTGAAGTTTGGTGAATTTTGGTAAGGGCTGCCTAAGTTACAGGTTATCAGGGTTTACGTGAGGAACACTTTTTTTGGTGACTTTTCTTTCCTCTTGGATAACTTGTGCTGGGAACAATAGTTGTGAATGAAGGATTCTGAACATTGGCTATGTTGGAATCTGTTTAATATTTGTTTCACTATCCACCATCCCATGTGAATTCTGTCTTCGGAGGTGCCTCTCAAACCAACTTTCCAAGTGGTTTTCAAACCGTTTTCTTATATTTCAGAGCCATGGAGAACCAATGGCTCTTCGCTACCACTGTGGAAAGGACAAGAGACAATGGGATTAAATTACAGGGAAAAACTGATTTAAGAGAAATATTAAGAAGACATTTATAATTTCAAGAGCGTTTGGGAAATGGGGCAAGTTGCTGAAAGTTTTTAGGAGAAGAATAGATACTTATTTATATATATATATATTTTATTCTAATTTACAATGCATTTCCCAATTAGGCTCAGGGTGGCTTACAAAACATAAAAAAAAAAAATAAATCCCTCTATCCTTCTTCCAACCACCTTTTCCCTATCACCTCCACCCAATGCTGCCTGCCAAATGCCTGGCCAAACAAGAATGTCTTGCATCTCTTCTGGAAGATGAGCAGGTTCAGGCATAGCCAGCTCTCCAAGGGGAGGGGAGTTCCATAATATTGGGGCAACCACCACCAACACAGTTCTGCATGCCCTTGCTGTGAAAACTTCACGGGCAGATGGCACTTGCAAATGGGCACTTGTGGCCGACCTCAGAGGCCACAACAGAACATAAGGGAAGAGGTGGTCTTTCAGATACCTGGGGCCCAAGCCCCTTAGGCTTTATAGATCACAACTAACACCTTGAGTCATGCCCAAAAAGCTATCGGCATCCAGTGCAGAGTCTGGAGCACTCGTGGTGTAATGTGCTCCTGACGACCCACCCCCAATAGATGACCGATAATGGCTTAGGTCCATTAATTCTGCCTTCGTGCAGATGGTCGAACTTGATGATTCTTGAGGCCTTTTACAGCTCTTTGATTCTATTTCCACTGGAGACATGTAATGAAGTTTTCTTTCTGTTGCAATGTTCCTGGGCACAAAGGACCTACTGGAAGGGCCAAAGGTTGGAGTTCAGGATATATGTACCACCTTTGACTATTTCAATCAGATTTATTGCTGTACCCCTTTTAGGTACAATGACGTCCTGCTTCAGTGCATGAGGATAGACCAGGTGACCCTTGAGGTCCTTTTCCAACCTACTGTTAAATTCTGCTCTTTGAACTCTTTACCAGATTACTGTCCTTCCTATCCTGAAGGCAGCTTGGACCTCCGAGGCTGCTAAGTGTAAATTCATCTTGTCCATATTAGAGAGATGGACCCGCCTGTAAAAGCAGGACAACAGCCAAAAATACTTTAAATTGCACAACAACACTTTTAATCCACATGGCTGTAGCTTTTGTGGTTACAGTTGAATTCTCATTGTGTGGAAGGTGTTTTAGTTTCTGCTTTTGTACAGTATCTCTTGGCAATCTACCCAAATCCATTTAGGATTCTTTGTTTTGTTGTCTGTTCACAGTTCTGTATGTATTCTTTGGAAACCAAAAGCATTTTCAAGCTCAGTTGGTACAAACTTCCAGCAGCGAATGCACAAAGATTTTGAATGTTCATTTATTGCTAACTGCTTTTGTTGGCTGATTGTTGTAGTAAATGGATATACTGATTGACTTAAACAACATAGCTCATGGATTTAGACAAGGGATGTTATTGTTTTCACATGGGCTGCAGCCACTTCATAGAGCCCCATACAGCAGCCACCTGTGGGGACGCCTTCAAACAGGCAGACCCATGCATGGGTCCTGGGGAGCATGGGCAGCCACCATGCAGCCCCTCTATTCTGGTGTAACCAAAGAAGCACAGCACCTGGGCAGGACCCCAGCAGTCCACTGCGGCAGCGGTAAGTTTGGGCCCCCGGAGGAAGCTGCCAGCAGCTTCCTGTAAGCTATTGGAGCAGCTGGAAGGATGCACGCCTGGGCTGCCTGCCCATCAGCTGTTTGGAGCAGATCCCAGGAAGGTAGAGGAGGAGGAGGATCAGCCCCAATGTCTCCAGCTGCATGAGTAGCTACTCCAGTCAGAGACACTGTGGCTCATCTTCCTTCTCCTCCTGGTCCCTAGGGATGGACGAACGCGGTTCGGAGTTTGGCCCGAACTCGGCCTGTTCAGACGACCGAACCGAACTTCCGAACCAAACGGCCGAACGGTTCAGAAAAGTTCAGATGAGTTCAGGGGTGGGAAAAACATGACTTTGGGTGGGAAAAACGTGACTGGAAGGGGGAGGCAGCTGAGGAGCAGACTTCCTGGCACCAGGGGTGGACACCAGGGGTGGTTTCAGGGCCAAATGATACCGATACCGGAAAAAAATATATATAACTGAGTTTACATTGTGGCCTTCTTGCATTTGAAGTTCTTTATGGTTTAGAGTCCTTCCTCATATACTTGGCGCAGTAAGCTACCGGAATGATTGGCTGCACTTTGCATTGCCACATGCTGTTTTCCTGCAAGTTGTCAGTAGAAACAATGCAAGTATCAGCTACAGTGGCCAATGCCTAAAACACTAATCACAACAGATTTTTGTTCCTTCTTCACTTCATATTACTTGTTGGTGGCAGCATGCCATTGTCACCAACAATAAGATCCTGTGCTTAAAGAGATGGAAAGGAAAAAGGAACACGTTGTGCTATTGCTGTACCGGAGAGGGAGGAATTTTGAAGGAACCGTCGTATTTTTATTGTTTGTTGCATTTTTGTTCTTTCTTTTTTTCTTGCCTTTTAATTTCATTATCTCAAATCTTAGTCGCAGCTTGGGAGAGGGAGGAGCAGCTTCTGGTGGAATTAAGTACAACTGAAGGTTTGTCTGATTGTAAGAGAGAGGGAGGGTTGTTGGATAAGAGGTGTGTAGTATAAATTAGCTCACCAAGCTGAGAGGCAGGCAATACCATTAGAGCAGATTTGTGTAGGTGTGTGTTTGGCCTGGCAATATCTGTGCATGTCTAGCATGTCAGGATAGGATTTTGTGCCCTGACGTGCGCAAGAGAAGCCATGGCAGATCCCCATTCACACCAGCTCTTTTCCTGTCAGCCAGCTCCTCCCCGCTGCTGTGTCTTCCCTCACTGCTCCCTCTGCTGCCACCGCCATCGCAGATAGGAATATAGCCTGTAACATGTTAACAACCACATTTATTTCATAGAGTTCATTATATTTTCCCCTGCCATTCACCCTGCCTCTATATTGCACAGATTACTTTGTGAATAGGTTCCTGGCTAGTTGATTTGGGAGTAGTTTTTCAAAGGTAAAAAATACAACTGGGTACCTAACACATTAATCTTGTAGTAATATTCCTAACAGCCTTTTCTTTGAGCTGCACGCCATTGAAATGAATGAAATAAATGTAGGTGCAAAGGGATAGCACTGGCACTAAAGTCTGAGGATCATGATACCTATGTCATTTTTTTTACTTTAATAACCTTTCCTTTTAGTCTGAATGTTTTTTGTTTCCCAAGTCAATGTGGTATGGTTAGTGTTCAGGAGCGGTGTACACCAGGCCCCCATGTCATTCTTGTTTTTTGTTTTCGTTATTCAAAAATGTCATTTTTGTTATCGTCATTAACAACAATGCTTTTGTTTTTGTTATCATTATTGTTTTCGTTATCGGTACAGTTTCAAACGAAGGTTGTATATTTGGTATCAGTATCATTATTGATTCCCGTGTGCAACTAATATCTGTCTTTTGATACTCTAAGGGAGACAGGAGAAGGGAAAAGGAAAACTATTATCTAATCAATTATCTATATGACTATTCTAATCTATATGTCTATAATATAAATCTATATATAATCTATACTACCTATCTATATATAATGTACAGAAGGGAGAAGGGCGGGGAAAGGAGAAGGTAAAATGTAGGGTATGAGGAAGGAAAGGTATTGGTAATATAATGAGCCCCAGGGACGATTTTTTATGTGCAAGCACCACAGTTCTGTAGACACAACCTGACAAGCAGAGCTCTCACAGAATGGATAGAAAAAGCCTGACCCTCCCATTATAAAGGGTTGCAGTGCCCTGCCCCAGAACCCCCCTGATTGATTTTGGGAGGCAGGAGGCATTGAGCAATCACAGAGTGCCATGAGACTGCTGGGACCTGCCCGCGCTGCTCATTGGCCAGTGATATATCCATCAGATACTGCTGAGCTGCTCGCCCCTCCCAACACAGGTACATTTAAGAGTTCAACCCTGTTTAGGGCTCCGAGATGTCTGCTCCCTCCTCCCCTCTCCACATTTCCCCTTGAAAACCCAACTGCCACAGCACTAATAATAACGACAACGATAAAGACATTGTCGTTTTTGTGTTTCTTATCGTTATCAGTATCGTTTTCATTTTCAGTATCGGTATCGATATTGATACTGGTATCATTATTCTCGGTTGTTGTTTTCATTATCCTTATTCTCAGTTGTAGTTTTTGTTATTGCAATAACGAAAATGACAATTTTCGTTATCGTTATTGTAATAATGAAAACGACATGCACACCCCTACTTCAGACAACATTTCGGATATAGATGTTGTTGTAACCAGAAAACGGGGCTCCGATTTTCAAAGAGCTGCCTAAACACTAGGGATGGGACATCTGGCAAAAAACTGGCTACCAGTTTTACCGGTTACCGGTTTGCAAAAACCCAGTTTACCGGATTAAAACCGGTTTACTGGTGCCGGATCTATTGCATTGATTTCAATGGGGAACTGTCAGTGTCCCCATTGAAATCAATGGGGGGAAAAAACAACCCTCCCCCTCCCAGGCTGTGCGGGTGGAAGAGGGGACACCCCCCCACCAACCCTGCTCAGCCTGAGCCCGCACCAGCAGGTAGGTACTAGAGTGATCCCTGGGGTGGGGGTGGTTTAACACCCCCCCACCCAGGGATTGCCTACCTTTGGTGCTTCGGGCGGCGGCAGCACAGCGGTCCAGCGGCTTCAGCGCTGGCTGTGGCTGCCGGCTTCAGCGCTTACTAGGACTTCCGGGGAACTTCCCCATTCATTTCAATGGCCGCAATGTAAAACAATCTGGCACGGGGAACCGGTACCGGTTCTCCCAATATCCAGATTAATCTGATACTGCCGGTACAGCAAAATACCAGCAGTATCGGATACCGGATAATCCGAACTTCCCACCCCTACTCAGCACTAGAGCTGAAACAGATAGGAAAAAAAATAATATTCGTGGTTATTTCTGATAGGTTTGCAATTTTAGGTAACTATCCGGTATTTAGTTGTGAAACCAGAATACCAGATATTGCCATTTACAGAATGATAGCATTACTGTTTATAGCATTACAGCCTAACTAAACCAATCTAGGACTGAAATTAGCAGCTGAATTGCTGCTTGCGAGAAATTTTGCCATATCAGTAAACCGGGATTGATTTCCTGACCATTTACTAATACCAATGCAATTTCTCAGTATTCTTAATACCATGAGATACTGTCCTGATTTACCAAGTTTCTGTTTCCTGTTTACCTTGTACCACATAACATTCATTTACCACATTGCCTAGGGTACCATTTTACTTCCAGGTTGTTGTTTCCACATTTCTGAGCGAATCACTGTGTGAATAGCCTGCCTCTTAAGCTCCCCCTAGTGTCCCTTAACTTCCACTCCAGTTCCTCCAATCATAATTGTTGTTCTGTGTTGTTCTCTTTGCTTTGACCAATCTGCAACTGGACTGCAGATTAGTAAAGGAATCTGTGTACCAGCCAATTAGGAACAAGGAAGCACAAGGGAAAATGAAGTGCAAGAAATGTGATGTTGAATCAGTATTACCTTTTGGGATTGGAAATGGAGGGCAAAGCAGTGGCTGGGAAAGCAGTAAACAGAATCCCAGTAAGGAGAAAGTTCGCAAATCGAGAAACAAATTTTCAGTCGAGACATTACCAAGTACTGAGAGGTTCTTGATTCAATTGAGATGATATTTTGGATTTGTGATGGGAACTGGATTTTGATGAGATTTCCCATTATGGAAAAATCTTGTTTCATGGACAGAGGTAGGTAGGTTTTTTGGGTTTTTTTTAAAGTCAAATGATAATTTGGTACTAATTTGGTAAGACAGATAGCAACTGGATATTAAACCAGATATTATGACATCTGACCAGATACTGTGATATCTGGCCTTGGCCCTGGACCTGCCCTCCTTTTGGAGACAATATAAGACCTGGCTGTTCTGTCAGGCCTTTGGGGAGGGAGACGGGTAGGTGGGTGGGAAGGGGGGGGAGGGATTTTGAATTTTGCTCTTTTTAGTATTTTATGGTTTAGTAAGTTTTAGCTGGTATTTTGTATTGTTGGTTTGATTATGATTGTTGTACGCTGCCCCGAGTTGCTATTGTGCAGGAGGGTACGGGATAAAGTGCACTGAAATAAAAATAAATAACTACTGGACAGTAGTGGTTACTCATTTCACCTCTACTCATCACAAGCACCATTCATTAGTTGAATGCATTTCGTCATTTGATGCATGTTATGGCAGGCATATCTCAGTTGTGGCCCAAGCCAGCTATATCATAGGCTAAAATTTGCCAGGGTAACCCTCTCTATTGCAAAGTTTGGGCAAGTTTCCCATATGCTAAGTAGTCAAGAACATAGTCCAGTTACTGTATCATGTCAGGAAATTTTGTGGTAGCATGTCACAAGGTAAATTTAAGCTTAATTGTTGTTTGTATAGTAGACATGCTTTGGGGGGCAGGGAGGAAAGTCACCTATTGAGTTTAGGTGCTGTAGAAATATAAAGTTACAGTGACAGTTCCGCTCCAAAGAATTTATAATCTAGCCAGACAAGCTAGAGGGAGCATTAATACTTCTATAGAGGCACAGGAAGCTTGAATTACTTACCCAAGGTCATGCTAGAAGTTTATGGAATAATCCGGATTTAAAACTAGATCTCGTGAGTCTCCTATCAGTACCAGTAGTACCTTAACAACATGATTATCTCACAAATATCTTTGACAGGGATACTTGCATGACACTGAGATATCTGTCAGTGGAGTATTTATAACTCATTTTGAAAATGGAGAAGTTAAATCTAAGTTAAAGCAAATAATCTCCAGGCTTAATGCTACCTACACATGTGACACCACAATGAAAGATAATTTGCATGAGAGAATTTACAATAAAACTCACTACCAGTAAGCATTTTGGTTTTATATTTTGAGCTCTGTTACTACCAGACCATCAGGCTTTCATCACCTCGAGGCTCAATTACTGCAACACGCTCTACGTGGGGCTGCCCTTGATGACGGTTCAGAATCTGCAGTTGGTGCAGAAAGCAGCAGCCTGGTTCCTTTCAGGGGTCAGGTGCCGGGAGCACGTTATACTGGGAGCACCGTGCTCCATAGTCTACACTGGCTCCCTGTAGGTTTCCAGACACAATTCAAGGTGCTGGTTTTGTCCTTTAATGCCCTAAATGGTCTGGGCCTCACATATCTGAGAGACTGCCTGCCCTTCCATGCCCCGTTGTGGCCCTTGCGATTGGCTGGGAGGGCCTCCCTGTGGTTAACGTCTGTTAGTCTTCTTCGTACAAGGAGGGCTCGCAGGGAGACATTCTTGGCTGCTGCCCTGATGTTGTTTGTTTATTTATTCATTTATTTGTACTTTTGTACATTTTTACACCGCCTCTCTCGCTGCAAGCGACTCGGGGCGGCTCACAAAATTCATAATAAAAACAGTGTAACTATAAAAATATAAAACACATTAAAACTCCATTAAAACTTTAATCATGCGCAAAATAAAATATGTTATGGAATTCTCTTTCCCCAGAGGTTTGTTTGAGCCTGAGCATCTTCCGGAGGCACTGTAAGGCTTTTTTGTTTGTGAAGGCATTTGGCGGACGAGGGTGGGGGACTTGGTGGGTAGGTTCAGAATAGGGTTGTGGGGAAGGGGTTTGATGTGCAGAATGGGAAGTGTACTGGGAAGTGTACTGGGAAATGTGCAGGTACTGGGTTTTGGGGGTTATTTTTTTCTTACTGTTTTTAAATTATTTTTTAATATGCTTTTATGTTGTGTTTTTGTTTATATTTTATTTGTAAGCTGCCCTTAACCTTTTTTGGGGGGGAAGGGAGGAATAAAGATTTAAATAAATAAAATAAATACAATTATCAACATTCTGCCACATGGCCCAATTCTGCACCTGTTTATTGCACAACTCTCTGTACGCCTGACAACAGTCTATTAGAATTACACCTTATCCTTAATCCCAGAATCAGGAATCAGCACTGAACATCTGCAGCACATACTGAACAAACAAAATAAAATTTAAAAATTCTCTGCAAGTCAGGTTTTAATAAACATTAAAGATTATGCTAGGCAGCCCTTATCTGAACAGGTAAAAGGATTGCTCATTTGCTCCTTATTGCCTTAAAAATTCAACCCCCTTAATCTTTTAAAAACAATTCAGGTTTGGCAAAAGAAATTGCATTGACGCTGACAACTTCCTTGCCAAGTTTCAGGACGATGCAATTTGGAATGGCTGATATATTAAATCCTGAATGTCGAGGTTTCTAATAGAAATGTCAACTTGATATTAACTCTAGCAGTACTGCTGCAATTCAGTATGGTTTAGATGTACTTTCTGAAATCTGACAGTTCCCCCAGGTTGCTGAAACTACTGTTGTATTTCTGCACAGTGCATTATTGTGTTCAGTAATGTACCTGTTCTATTTAATTAGCATATTTTTTAAACTCTGGGGCTAACTATATACATTAAATATTTACTTGACTGTATTTTAATATCTTTCCTGAAATACACTTCTTTGGAAAAGGTGAATGAGTGAAAAGTTCCTGGCTTCCATTTTAAGAGGTTTTAAATGTGCAACCCCCCCCCCCCCACACACACACAAAAACCATCTCCAGCCTCTGCCAGTTATACACTGCACATATCTATGTCTGTGGATGTGTATAGAAAGATATAAGTAGTATAGTTTTTAATTGGATAAACTAGCAATTCTGTTTAATAAGACAGCCATGAGCATTTAAATATGGATTTAAATCTATATTTTTATGTTTGTGTATATGGAATGTACTCCAAGCTCTGGCTGTGCAGCAGAAGGTAAAACACCAACTTAGTGGAGCTTCTGTCAAGAAGACAAACTGGTAGAAGCCCCTCATCCTTCTCTCTGCACTTCCACTTGTCCTTGGGGGACACAGTGGGCAATCCATTCCTTATTGTTCCAGCCCCCAACAGTAAGAAGTTAAGTGCCCCAAACCTACTTGGCAAATAGCTATTAATGGACCTACTTTTCCTGTCCTCCTTCCCTTTTTTAAATTAGCACACTACTGGCCTTGACCACTTCCTCTGGCAGTCATTTCCACAAGTTAATTGTGCTCTGTGTGAAAAAAAACAACAACTTTCTCATTTATTTTAAATATGCTGCCAGTTAGTTTCATGGAGAGGGCATTCTCGGTGGCCGGGCCGCGCCTTTGGAACTCCCTCCCAGAGGAAGCTCGCCTGGCCTCAAGCCTTTTGACATTCCAGCGAAGTTGTAAAACCTGGATGTTCGCCCAGGCATTTGGGGATGGGGGGCGGGGGGGGTTAGGGTTTTTTATCTACCCTACCCTATTTATTGTTTTATCATGATTCCCGGCCCTGTTTTAATACTTGTTTTTTATTGTAAGCCGCCCCAAGCTGTTTTAGGACGGGTGGGGTAGAAATTTGATAAATAAATATAAATAAAATAAATAAATGGTGTGTCTAGTTCCATTAGAGAGGTGTTCTAGTACCATTAGAGAGGGAAAATAACCACTCCCTATTTACATGTTCCACACCACTCATGATGATTTTATAAATTTCAATCATATCCCCTCTGTCGTCTTTTCTCCAAGCTGAAGAACTCTAACCTATCAAGCATTTCTTCATAAGGGAGCTGTTCCATAGCCTTGATCATTTTTGTTGCCCTTCTCTGAAACTTTTCTAGTTCTACAATGTCTTTTTTGAGATGAGGCTCATCCACTTCTAAAACAATTATTTTTTGTGTCTTTAGTGAGTTGCTCCTCAAATTCCCTCTTGGCCTGTCTTATTAACGTTTCACATCTAATTTGACACTGCTTATGCTCTTTCCTATTCTCTTCATTAGGACTAGCTTTCTCTTTTTAAAGGACACCTTTTTGGCTCTAATAGCCTCCTTCACCATCTCACTTAGCCACGCAGGCAGACATTTGGTCCCCTTGCTACCTTTTTTAAATTTGTGGAATACATTTAATCTGTGCTTCCAAGATGGTGTTTTTAAATAATCTCTGTCTTTTCCATAGGGGTGTACATGTCATTTTTGTTATATCAATAATGAAAACAAAAATTGTTGTTTTATTTATCGTGATTTCGTAGGTTCCAGGACCAGCTGCTCCAAGAAGCAGTCATTTATGGCATGTAAAAATTATACCTCCGCATCACACCCTGAGAAGACATTCACCCACTCAATACGTGGGTAATTGAAATTATGCATTATTATTGCATTTCCAACTTTAGTAGCCTGTCTAATCTCTGTTAGCATTTCACAGTCAATTTCATTGTCCTGATCAGGGAGTTGATAGAACTGTTACACACTTCCCCATTGCACATGGAATTTCTACCAAATCGAATTCCCGAACTCGGTTCTGTTCGCCCATCCCTAAGAGAGTCCAGAGTACATTTCACTTCATGTAAAATTTTAATCCTGCTCCACTCAATGCTATCTCTAGCATACAGCGCCGCCACCCCACCACCAGCTCTATTTACTCTTGTTGTTTCGACATATTTTGTACCCCGGTATTACAGCGTCCCATTGGTTATTCTCACTCCACCAAGTTTCTGAGATTCTCATTATGTCTATGTCTTCATTTAGTTTCAAACACTCTAATTCTCCCACCTTACTTTTTAGGCTTCTAGCATTTGTGTATAGACACTTAAACATATTCTTTTTATTCTTATTCTGGGGATTGTTATTGCATAATTTGTTTAATCTGGAAGTATTTAAATTTGTTCCATATAAATGCTCTCCAGTTCTTTCTCTGATTCTTTCCTGTCCTCTCTTCCGCAATGCACTCTCTTCCGCAATGCACTCTATCACTACTAATTAGGGGTGGGACTACCGGATCTTCTGGAATCTGATACTGCCGGTATTTGGTGTAGCAAGTAGGTGCTAAAGGTATCTATCCACCCCTCTCTAGAACAACCTGGAGGTAAAGTCCTGGCTTCAGATAGCTAAGCTGTCCCTATTTACTTAGTATCTTACTTTATTTCATACTTTATTATTTACTATATTTTCCCCTATTTACTTACCATCTTACTTTATTTTCTATGTATATGTTTCCCTGAGGGTTTTAGTTTGTTATTGGAGACCTGCACTCTTTTCTTTAGATTTGTTAGAGGATTCCTATGCTAGCTTTATATCCTTGTTGGCTCTTGGGCTTCTAGAAAACTTTTAGACTTTTAATTCACCACTAGCTTTTAATTCAAAGATACCTTCCCTTAACTATTAATTTAACCCTAGCTTTTCATTCAGAGTTAACTAGTCCTAGCTAGCCCAAGCTATATAAGCAACAATATAGGCAATGATAAAGAAAACAGTCAGGCATGCTTACCTATCCACTCAATAGCCAAACTCTCTGCTCACTATGCCTGGATCTCACTCTGCCTGGGGCTCTCTCTGCTCAAGAAGTTAGTCAATCTAAGGTGGGGCTGGCACTCACATAACTGCAATAGATATCAGCCAGAATAAACAGTGATTCTTCTGGAATCATTCTGGAATATCAGGTGATGACTAGAGGGGCAGTGGGCATTGATTGATTGATTGATTTGAATGTATATGCTGCCCTTTCCAGAGGCTCAGGGTGGTTCACAAACCATAAAAGCATTAAAACTAGTACAAGAAAACCTAAACTCCCCCCCCCCCAAACTTCACTTAAAACCCACCCAATACCACCTCCCCTTTCCCCACACCCAACCCACCTCACACTCCTACCCCAAACCACCCCTATCCCTGCCTGTCAAATGCCTTTTCAAATAAAAAAGTCATACACTGTCTCCAGAAGACACTCAGGCCTGAGCTCAGATGAACCTGTGGGGGAAGGGAATTCCATAGCACTGGGGCAGCAACCGAGAGTGCCTCCCTGCAAGCTCTTATCATATAAACAAGCCTAACGGACAGTACCCGCAGGGAGGTGCTCCTGGCCGATTGCAGGGGCCACAATGAGGCGTGGAAGGACAGGTGGTCTTTCTGATATGTGGAGCCCAGACCATTTAGGACTTTAAAGGTCAAAACCAGCACCTGGAATTATGCCGGGAAAGCTATAGGCAGCCAGTGCAGCACCGGTGTAATGTGTTCCTAGCACCTCATCCTCGAAAGGAGGTGACCTGCTGCGTTCTGCACCAGCTGCAGCCCCACATAGAGCACATTGAAATAATCTAGCCTCGAGGTGATGAAAACTTGGATGGCGGTGGCCAGATTTAAGTCAGAAAGAAAAGGCCACCAGATGGAGTTGGTGAAAAGCACTCCTGGCCCTTGCCGCAACCTTGACAATCCATGTGCATCAAGGGGTCCAGAAGCACTCCAAGGCTGTGAACCTGACTGACCAGAGGGAACCTGGACTGGACTCCATCAATAAACATTTCTATAGCACTACTAGGTGTACACAGCCCTTTACAGTCAGGTTTCCAGTAGGCTTGCAATCTAAGCTGGACAAGTGTGAGGGGAACAAAGGGAAAGACACACACACACTTTACAGATGGAGAACTCAGGCTGAGAGTCTGTGACTTGTCCAAGGCCAACCAGTGAGTTCATGACTAGGGTGGGATTTGAACCTTGGCTTCCCAGGTCTAAGTCTGGCACCTAATCCACTACACCATAGTGGCTCTCGACAGGGGTACCAATCCCCTTCATGTCACATGTCCAGCCAACCATCACTTTGGTCTTGTCTGGATTCAGCTTCAATCAGCTCATCCTCATCCAGTCCCTAACAGCATCCAGATGTTGGATAAGCACCAAGAGTGCAGAGCCTGGGATGGATGAAATGGAGAGTTGGAACTGGGTGTCATCAGCATACTGATGACACTTCACCCCAAACCTCCAAATGACCTTGCCCAGTAGCCTCATATACACTTTGAACAAGAGGGGAGACAGAATAGAACCCTGAGGGACCCCACAAGGGAGGTCTCAAGAGGATGACGAACAATCACGCTTCACCACTCTTGGGGACCTCCCTGACAGGAAGGAGCAGAAATACTCAAGAGCAATTCCATGCACCCCTGGCAAGTCCTGCAGTCATGTCAACAAAATCTCATGACCAGCTGTATCAAATGTCATTGAAAGATCTAACAAGATCAACAGAGTAGAATTCCCCTTGTTAATCTCCAGGTGTAGGTCATTGACCTAGGCTACAAGCGCAATCTCCGTATCGTACCCAGGACAAAAGCCTGACTGAAATGGGTTCAGGAATCCAACAACATTGAGAAGAGTCTGGAGCTGCCCTGCAACCACCCATTCCATAACTTTCCCTAAAAAGGGAAGGGGAGAGAGAGGCTGATACAGTCCAAAGATGGCTTCTTAAGCAGGGGGCAGACAACTGCAGTTGCTACCTGCAGGTAATACCCACATTTCAGGCACCCAACGGGCGCGCCCAGATTCCTGAAAATGCAGGTCTTTCCAGGCTGCCCTGGGAAGTCCTCGTGCACTCCCCATAATGACTAATCCACCCGGCTGTTCTTCTGCTCCTCCTGCCATGGCCCACTGCTCAGATAAGCCAGGCAGCACAATGCAGCCCCATGGCACCTCAGACCTCTTCCAGTGCACACAACCTGCGTACACACCCGTTATGGGGAAAGTGGTGCACTGTCTGGCTCAGCTGAGCAGTGGCCTGGGCTGGAAGGAGCACCTGGAGCAGTGGCCGGAGGAGCAGCATAATCAGTGGTACGATCAAGTGAGGGAAACAGCCCAGGGGGTGCATGGGGGCAGGAGTTTCCTGGGGTGTCCCCAGACTGACTCACCCATCTGGCTGCACAGCTGCTCCTGCTGTTCCTCTGTCCCCTCTCTCTCACACTCCACTATGGGGGCTATGTTACACTGCCCCCACATGCTCCCTGGACTTCCAGACCTATTCGGCTGCATCACTCCTCCTACCACTCATCCAGCCCTGTGTGCACCCCCCTAGGGACTACGGTGTGCCGCCTGGTAGGGGTGTGCATATCATTTTTGTTGTTACAATAACGATAATAAAATATTTTTTCATTATCATTATTGCAATAATGAAAATGACAAATAATAACGAAAATAGAAACAAAAACAACATTTTGTGCTTGAAATAAAGGGAAAAAACTGAAAAACGTATTTCTGGCTATGACATTTTTGTTTGTTATTCAATTCTAATGAAACTTGGGGAGGTTGTGCCCCAAGAGAGGGCACTAAGTGTACCAGGGTTCAAAAGGATTAGATAATCCTTTTGAATTATCCTTCGATTGACAGGAAACTATTCCATCTTATTCAGAGTTTGTACAGGAATCACACATTAGTTGTGAAAACCTGTAAGAAGGGGTGGGTCACGGGAGAAACTGATGTCATGATCGGAGTCAGACAGGGATGTGTTCTGGTCCCCACCCTTTTCACTCTGTTTATTAATGATGCCATTCTGCTTATGGCAGATTCAAGATTCTTTCCCCCCAGGTTAGCAGAGCGCTACATAGGTTGTTTACTGTACGCCGATGATCTGGCTCTCCTGGCGCAAACACGCATTGGATTGATCAGGCAACTCAAGGTTTTTTTGGAGTACTGTAATCTAAATCAACTGACGATTAATTACAAGAAATCCAAAATCATGATGTTTTCAAGGAAAAGCAAATTATACAGTTGGATGTTGAATGGACAGCGTATTGAGCAAGTTAGAACTTTTAAGTATTTGGGTATATGTTTTCAGGCGTCAGGGAGCTGGAGGGAACATTATAACAGGGCTATTTTGGCAGCTAAGGGCATCTTGGCTGCGCTGCTGAAGCTTTTTGATAACTCAAGGCAGAATGTGATCAAGACAGCCCTGAAGGTGTTTGACTGCAAAGTCAGAGCCAAATTTTTATATGGGGTAGAACTGTGGGCACCCCATACTACTTTCAATTTGGATCTGCTGCAGTCAAGGTTCATACAGGTGCTAGTTAAAGCACCTAGAGGTACGCCTCTTGCAGCTATCAGACTGGAAATGGGGCAAAGAAGCTGGTCCTACAAGGCTTGGACTTCTTCCCTCAAACTCTGGCTTAAGATTACCAATTCATCAGTTTCGTGTTTAACTGACCTTATGCTCAAGGATAGCTATAGAAACCAGTGGTGCGTGAGAATGGATGCAAAGCTGGCAAGAATGGGATTCTCTCGGGAGTATCTGTCCAGTATGGATCCCGCCCAGGTGCGATCAGAAATCTTTCTGCGCTGGGATGACCTTGATTGGCAGTGTGAATTGGCTAAAATTAGGGAGTCCCCCCATATGAGGGGTTACTTGACTCTGATTCCAAACAAGGGGGCCATGGCCGGCTACTTAAACTCCAGGCTACCCCTAAGGGGGAAAAGAGTGTTTCTCAGAGCTCGTTTTAATGCCCTTCCCACCCAACTTATGGAGGGTCGGCTGGGGGGAATTTCGTTCCCAGAAAGACTGTATCCTTTTGACCACCTGGAGGTGGAATCGTCTGATCACCTCCTCCTAAGGTGTCATCTGTACGACAAACTTAGGGAATCCCTTCTGGGACCCGTCCTAAAGAAGCTGCCTGGAAGGTCTGATCATTTTGGAGTTGGTCTTGAAGGATGCTGACCCAGAATTGACGGCCACAATAAAAAATGTCTTATGCTGGGCTATAAGCCGCAGATGGGCTTCCTGAAGATTAAGTTATCTTCGGGTGAGGCATGCGAAGAGTCATGACACATTAAGCACTGACCCTAGTATTATTTTGGGATGCTGTATGTGCAGCGATTGCTTGCTTCCTGGCAGGAATGGATGGTCTTCTTTGTAGACTGTTTTTTTTCCCATTAAGTGTATGATTTTAGCTTGCTTTTATTATAAGAAATGATTTATGGCCATGTGAGTACTACAAATCTAGGCAGATTACGGATTTTTTTTTTATATTGGACCAAAAGGTTTCTGTACCTGTTTCAGTGATGTGTTCTAAATTGGTTCTTCTGTATTTTATGTACCTTCTGCGTTTTTGTGGTTTTTGTTTGTTCTGTTTTAGTTTCTGTTTATAAGCAATGATCTTAGGTCACGCTGCAAAAAATATATTATTATTATTTATTATAAAAGAAACCGATTTAAGAAGTAATTGAATATTGTGATTTTACGAAAAGCTCCATACACATTCATGGCTACATCTTCTTTATCTTCTATTCAATTTTTATGAAACCTCTGGCTATTATGTTGATCCACAAGCTTAACACGCATGCTAATTTTCTGAAAATATGGATAAAGGGTCCTGATGGTATAAGACATAAACTTGAAAATACATCTCCAGTTGTAACATGTTTATATTCCATCCTGTTTACAGGATATTTGGCAGGTATGTATCGTATACCTTTCCTGTCATCTCTGACAAACTACAGGTCAATGTGATGAAGGGACCCAGTTTTATAAGCAATTGAAGTTGTCCCCTTGAAGACTATTATTCAGATAAATAGCAGCACATGCAGTGCCAGTCAGAGGCAGGCACCTGGCATGGCAGGGGTAGAGAGACTGTAGGAGAGATGATGTGGAGCAACCCAAAAGACTGACAGACACTTTCACTGGCCAATTACTGCATGCTTCTAGCTTTACAGGACCAATTGGTAGTGGCTTTGAGGTGGGAATAGGGGGTGGCCCTGAGGCTGGCATAGAAGGGACATAACTGGAATGTTGGGGGTATCATTCCCCAAATCAAGAGACATAGTTTACACATCCAGGCTGGCCAGTTATCATCATAATCACATCCTGCAGCACTGTGACAGAGGACATAAGAGAATCTCTATTGGCTCTTTCCTAAACAGATGCTTCTGAGTTCCCAGTAAAAAGTAGGGGAGAGAAGTTGTGATGGTCACAGCACAGAATGAGGCTATTTGGTTGACATTTCTGTGGCCAACTGGCATCACAAACCGATCTTATACCACAGTGACACATAAGAAAATCCCGGGCATAGGCTCCTTCTCTGCATATGCTGTGCAGGCATATAAAATTGGGACCCTTTAGCACATCTTTATGATATTTGTCAGAGATGATCATGAAAGAGTGATATACAGTCCTGCCAAATTTAATGTACACTGGTTGGACTATAAAGGTGTTACAGTCAGACATACATTTATATGTTAATTGCTTATACCACTAGGGCCCTTTATCCAATGCTTCTGAAAGTTGGCAGAGATAGTAAATATAGGAAGGGCTATAAACGTGCCAAGTTTCATCTACATTAAATGAGACAAAAGTTACATTTAAGAATGTATATGAAGATTTTTGCAAAATAATATAATTCAACTACTTATAAAATTGGATTCCTTTATTCAATCTTTTTGTAATTTGGTAAACTTAACGGCTTCCATTGGATGTAGAATCTCTCCCAAGATTCAGACAAATATAACGAAAAACAAAAACATTACAGCCAAAAATGTGTTTTCCATTGAAACCAATGGAAAACAAAAACAAAAGCAAAAATGAAAATGACAATTCAATGTTTATGAAAACAAAAATGACAGATTTCAATAATGAAAACAAGAAAATGAAATTGAAAATGACATGGGCCCCATGTGCACTCCTCTACCACCTGGCTCAGCGGGGCAGCCCATTAGGCCAGAAGGAGCACTGGGAGCAGCAGTGAAATCGGGCTGAGTCAACCCAGGGAGCTTGTGGGTAGCCCATCAGGTCACATTTCAGCACCCCAAATTCAACAGGGTGCCGACTTTTCCAGGTACACTCTTTCAGGTCTAGTGGTGACAATGGCTAGGAGCACTTTTCACCACTCCATCCGGTGGGAAAGTTGCAATCCCCTTTTCAGAGTCAGATTTGTTAGGCTATGGGTTTGTAACCTTGAGGCTAGATTACTGTGATGCACTCTCCAGGTTTCTGCCTTTGATGATTGTTCAGAAACTGAAGCTGGTGCAGATCATGGCACCCTTCCTTCTTTTGGGGGTGGGTTGCCATGAGTACAATTACACCTGTGCTTCAGATTCTGTACTGGTTCCCAGTAGCTTTAGGTCACACATTGCCTCCAGAAAATGTTCCATCCTGGGCTTTGACAAATCTACAGGGGAAGGGAGTTCTGTAAAAGTGGAGCAGCTACTGAGAACGCCTGAGGAAGGGCCCTGTGTGGCCCTATAAAGCTTGCTCATTTTCACCAACAGCAGTTAGTCCAATAAAAGATATCATTCAAACCACTTTGTCTCCATCTATGTCATTTGAGATCAACACAGCAACAACACAATCTCTCTCTTCCTATTGGGCCAAGCTTTTGGCAGAGGTGGATAGGGACTGGAGGAATGGGGGTGGGTTGTTGTTGTTTTTTGGGGGAGGGGTTATTGTATGTTCTTATTTATTTATATGTATTTTTTCTGTGTTTCTTTTACCTTTCTTACCTGCCTTGAGCCTTCAAAAAAGGTTGTGATGCAAATTGAAATAAACAAAAATAAAGGTTATTTCATGCCGTTTCCCAACAGTTTATTATTATATTATTATTATTATTTATTTATTATTTATTTCAGCAATGTACCGTACAGTCAACAGTTATAGACAGGTCCCTACCCCCAGGGGGCTTACAATATAAGAGACGAGGGAGTGGGAGACAAGGGAGAGGTGAACAAGAGGAGAGACGAGTACATTCATGAGATTGAGAAGTTGCAGGTGCACATACTTCACTTAGTTACACGGAATTAGATTCTGCGTGGGGGGGGGGAAGAGAACGTAGTTTCACTCATGACAAGCAGGAAAGGCCTAACAGAAGAGGTGGGTTTTCAGTAGAGACTTGGAAGTTGGGAGGGAGCAGAGTGAATGTATCCAGGGAGGGAGTTCCAGGCATGAGGGGCAGCAAGGGAGAAGGGGTGAAGACATTTAGAAGAGCAAGGGGGTTGTGAGCAGCCGGGTGTGGGGGCAGAGGTGGAACAAAGCCCCCAGGCAGGAGTATGGTGGGATGCAAGAGCGGAGACATATGGAGGGGGAAAGGTCATGAAGAGCCTTGAAAGTGAAGACCAGGAGCTTGGGTTGAATGCGTTCCAGTAGAGGGAGCCAGTGTAGAGCACAGAGGAGGGGCTGAACATGGTAAAAATGATGGGCAAGGTGGATGACTTTGGCCACAGAGCGTTGAATGGGGATATGGGGGGCAAGATCAGAGCAGGTGAGGCCAGTAAGGAAGAAATTGCAGTAGTCAGCATGAAAGATGAGTAGAGCATGGACTAGGGTTTTTGCGGTATCAACAGTAAGGCAGGGCTGGATTTTAGCAATATTATACAGAGCGAAGCAACAGGATTTAGCAACAGCCTGAATCTAAGACTTAAAAGAGAGGGAGGCGTCAGAGATGAATCCCAGGATTCATGAGGGACAGGCCGGATGGTGACTCCCCCAATGGAAATTGAGAGGGAAGTAGGAGGGGAACATTTTGGGGTAAGAGGAGTAAGCCAACTTTATCTATATGGTATATGGTATTGTATCTAGCACAAGCATTGTATCTATATGTAGTGAAAGTGATTTTTCAATGAACTCAGGTTGTTAAACTAAATGCATCTCTGTCCCCTAATGGGCTAAAAAGCTAAAAACATTTTATTAAAAAAATGCAGTGGGATACAAATGGATTAAAACTAATGTTCCCCTATATAAGTAAATCTGCAGAAATGATGCAGTATATATTTTCCATTATTTTTGCTATTGAGGCATGGGTAAATTTTCATTAGCAATAATGGAAGTTCTTATTGTAAAGCCCTCCATATACTGATGGGGGAATAGAAGCCATTGTTAATGACAAGACATGATAATATGAATGCCCACTCAGCTTTTAAAATTAGGATCTATTGGATTCATATTTTTTCCTCAAATGGATATTTTCATACTAATCTGTGTATTGTCTAGATTCTACCACAATAGAATTATGAAGGCTTGTGAATGCTAAAGCTATTATAATTTCATGAAAGGAATGATCTACAGTGGATGTTAGTCTCCTAGGTGTTTGTAAACAACCAATGTCTAGAGACAAGGAAGGAAGCATCAATTTCAGAAGCCCATTTGTCTAAAACTTTGTAAACATTAGGTGAGATCATACAGGTGAGATTGAGTGGAAATTGTTCAGATTGGATTTTTTATTTTAGAATACATAAAATCACAGGATATTGTTTCTAGAACAGCAGCAGGCAAAACTGTTTAGAGAGGAAAAAACTGGTGGCAGAAAACTGTTAGCAGTCAAATCATTCCCTGCCGTGATGCTGTAACTATCCTTATGAATGGCTTTCTTATGGACTTTGTGGATGTTTAATACTCTAACTAGGATTGAAACAAATCAGACATTTCACCCTGGCAAAGATAATTTGCATTTTTGTTCCCACAAACATATATCTCAGTTCCTCTTTATCATTGTTCGCATCAGTGTGTTCTCATTTTCTTCAAGTCACTATTTTAGACTGGAATCCAGCTATGGAATAACTGTGCAGGAAACATGTGCCAGACAACTGCCAGTGGGACCCTAGCAGCAACACAGTGTCATATCCACCTGAATATGTGAAAAACAAACATCCCGACCTGCACCCCTGGGACTGACACAAGGTGTCGGGCCAAAACTTACCAGTAAGCAAGGCGCTGGATGAAAGGATAGGTTGCAGCAGCTGTACCACATGGGCTTCCTCCATAAGGCAGGAAATGGACAGCCCTCACAGTGCTCAGGGGTCACAAAACCCCCACTCAGCTTCCAACTAACGTGCCACGATGACTATCCCAAGGGATGGGGGAACAGAGCTCCACCCAAGGCACAGCTCCACCCAGCACAAAACTGTCCTGAACCTAGCCGTCAAGCCCCCGTTGCATCACGTGGAAACGCAGGGGCCGATGTGAAGAGGAAGCTGGCAAAGTTCCAAGAAATGGCGTGTCCACCAAGATCCCTTGATACGTTAGCATGGCCATCAACCACCAACCACCCACCCTTTCCTAGGTAGGGCATCCAGACGTGCAAATATGTACAGGACAGGAACAACGAACAGATTGCAGGACAGCATTTGGGCTAATGCAGCCCTGCAACCGGTATATCCCATAAGTGTCCAGTAAATATTCACCTAGGACACCCTAACCTGTCATGGGCCAAATCTGAGCAGCACCAATGAGCAATGCACGACAGATATACACCTATACCAATACACATCTAATGGCCACTTTTGTAACTGTGGCCTCGAGCATCCCATCCCCCACCATGTATCAAATCCCACTTCACAAAACAACACACACAGGAACAAAGGAAGTGCATTGCAGGCACATTTATTTACATGATAGATATAGATTTTGCATAACCTCCCATTGCATAGGGATACGGTCAAACCAAACATGGTGCTCAACATGGAACCATCACTATAGCTGGGTGTAGGTTCATAGAGGTGCCATGAAGACTAATGCCAGAGAGCACGGAGACTCCCTTGTACATCCTCCAATGAACAATATGCTAAGGAAAAAGTTAAAATGCTCCACCGCTCAGTATCACCTTAGTTGGGAAACTAGAGGAAGGGGCATGAGAGAGCAGCAGCAACCAATCACAGGGCAGCTAAGACATGGCAAAAGGGGGTGTGGTGTCCCATTCATTGTATCAGTTAATGTTAAGTCAGGCAGCAACGTAACAGCACATGAACTTCCCAGGTTGCAGGCACCCCCTCCCCAATATTTGGTCTGGGTCCCTGAGGAGGCAAATCATAATGTTCCACACCCTTCAGAGGTGAGGGTAAACAACCACTGTGGCCCGGTGATACTACTTCACCATGCACTGCAAGAGCACGGCTCATATATGTGATGTCATTCCACAGATTGGGAGGACCAGTATCATAGCTGAGGTCACAAACAGGTCTGGTGAAATTGTTGACATCCAGGAGTTTTCATGTTGTCGTTACCACTGTCACAGCTCCCTGTTGGGGGCAATTGATTACAACAGTTATGATGGAGCAGGAAACAAGGTGTCATTTGGAAACATTGGGGAGGTATGTGTTGCCTGGCACCTGCAGCCATCCCCAGCAGAAACAACACATGAGAAGTTGGTGACCTATTCCATACAAAGACAGAGAGCCGAGATGATACATCCTAACCAATCATGGATGTGGTATTCACCCTCTTCAGTGCTGCCCTGCCCCCCATGCAATGGGAATTCTGTATTCATGAAATAGTGTAATAGAGGAGTGATGCATAGCAACCCTTGGAGAGAACAACCATGAGCATATGTGCACGCCTCCACTACCACCGGTAGAAACACCATAGAAAAAATATAAACCCATATAACCTTCCAGAAATGGTGATCCCAGTAACCACAGCAGAGTGAACTTACTGCTGACCTACAAGCATGGCATTTACAAGCATGGCGGTAGCCTCAGCCAGGTGGTCTCCTATGAGGTCTACTGCCCCATGCCTATTGCAACGATCCATCCAGGGACGGCGATCATGAGGGTGGAAGAACAGGTATAGAATCAATTGACCCCTGAAGACTCATCATCCTGTGTTGAAGTAGCCTTGCCTGTTCCAGGATATCACTAACAAGCTGCAGCATTCTGCAGGAATCCCAAATGCATGCTATCCGGGTTGACTCAATATGGGTCCACATGACCCCAAATTAGAAGGGGATGGCCTGATCAGCCCTCCCTATGTGGACATATGCCCCTCTGTGGGACCTCTGTACACGGGAATGGTGAGGTGCCATACCAGGCCTCAGTGTACCTGGCCACCCCTTCGGTTCATCGGAGCCGGATACACCTGGTGACTCCTCCCCACCCTTCCAATTGTTAGCATGGTTCTCATTGGACCTTCTTGGTGCTGGACCTGCATCAAGGTTCTCTTAACATCACTCCCAGATGCATAGGGTACTAAATTGGGTGGGTCCCTTTGTACATCCATCCATATGTTGGACATGGCACTGTCCATCTCAGCATCAACAGGTGTGCTAGATGAACCCATTTCGATGCCCATTTCCTCAGTACTATCCTGTCCAGTGCTAATGGTTGGGTCATTGTCACCTGTTCTGTGTGGGGGCTGTGTGCGTTCTGGGTTCATACTCTCAGGGACATCAACAGGAACATCCATGCTGCCATCATTGGACCCCAGGGACACTAGTGAGACCATTTCTTCGGCTGAGTGGTGGTTAGGAGCACCAACATCTTCCCCACCCACACTTGTAGAACAGCTGGATAGTATTACATCATGAGTGTTCCTTGACTTGTTCTGCCGTTGTGTGTCCTCGCTACACCAACAGTCTGCACTTGCCTCAGTCAGCTGGCTTTCTCTGGTTGTTGCAATGTCACAGCTGTGAATGTAGAGATAGCGGGTGGTAAATATAACCTGTTATCTGTTACAGCAATACAGACAGGCACTCTGAAATGCGACTGCAGCATGAACAAATATGTTCATGACGCATCCAGCAATGGGTGCTGTGCTGCATCCTCTGAAAGAATCACAGCTGCCCCATGCGGTTTAAAAGCACATGAAATATTCTATTTGGGAAAGTCAGGATATTATTGACATGCACACACCTACCTTTAACCAGGTGGCTTCCAATATCGTGCTGGATGCTGACAATCAAAACTAAGTTATTATCTGTAGAACAAGGAAAGGCTTGGGTGGATGTTAAATCATGCTATGCAGTGGTGAGTTAGACAACCATATAGAACATGCTACGCTGCGTGGGTCACGTTGCACCCACTTGTCACTGCCTGGGGTGTCTTGTCACGATGCTTGCCTCTATTTGGTATCACCTATGCATATGTGTCTTTGGTAGGTGCGGGTACCATGGCAATTTGCCATGGTACCCGCACGCACTCTCACATAACTATTAGTGTCTATGGGACAAGAGAGAATCAAAATAAGGAGCCCATAATGACATGGACAGGAAGATTAGACAAGCAAAGCCATGGCAACTCACACTGGCAAGAGCTGTCAGCTGAACACCTGGCCCTCGGTGATACTACTGATGTACTGATTTGATGGTGTAATGTCTGGGGCCTCAGAGATCCCAAGGTACTTTCTCCAGGACTGTTCGGAGGAGCCTGTAGTCTTGGCCTATCTGCTGGAGAGACTAAAGGCACTGAAAGATTAGTGGGGTGTTAGCCCTCATAGACAACCAGTCAAGCACCACATCAACATAGGCAGACTGAAAAGCTTCACACTACTGATATGGCAGGGCCCTACAGCATGCCCTTAAATGACCCTCCTGCGGAGAAATGCACTAACCACTGAAACTCGATCTTGAGTTTTTCTGAGTTATTGGTGAGAATCAAGATTCTCATTTTAAGTGAGAAATTAATGAGAAAAATACTGATTCTAGACATTTCTCAGTTGAGATTTTTTCTCGAAATACCATTTACCAATTTTCATTTACTGTTACCATTTACCACAATTTACCATTTACTGTATGCCGATTTACTGTGTACCACATTCATCCCAGTACCGCACATGCGTAAAGTGGTATTTTTCATTTTGCACATGCGCATTACTGGGATAAAGATGATACACAGTAAATCAGAGTATGGTAAACAGTAAATAGAAGTCAATGATATTTTGAGAATAAATTCTTGACCAAGATCTCAGTCTGTTATCAAGATTGTACCGAGATCTTTGTGACAATTCTCGATTCCCATTATATTTTGGCGAGAAAAAAATTGCTTTTCGTTTCAGCCCTACTATCCACTTATCTGCCCTAACCTCCAGGCCATGCTTGAATCCGCTGACAGACTCGGTACAGATTACAGCTGTCACATCCATCTCCCAACCCAATAGTGGTGTCACAGTTGAGCGATTGCCCATCCGAAGACTCTCCTCAACCAAGCCCATATGCTGTCCGTCTTAGGGTGCTTAACACCAGAGGTGTCCTGGAGGCCGCCATCCCCCTTGCCCATGTCCATATCAATGCTACAGTCATTCGTGGACTCATCATCCTGGCCAGAGTCGGAGTCAGTCATGGATGACCCAGAAGAACCAGGGGTGTAATCTGGGTCCAGATGACTCCCATCACGGTCACTGTCATGAGCACTACTATGTCAGTGGCACCTCATTCCTCTTGCACCAACACAGCTTCCACAGACAGGGTAAAAGGGGCCGTACAAGTGCCACACCCATATGCCGACAACTTGTCACTTGTGGTAATGTCCCCTTTGAACAACTACACCTGTGTTGGTGTGATCACACGTAGTTGTTTGTACAACATGTGGATGAGCTTCCCCACCTCTATGGTAATGCTATGTCAGCTGTGTTCTGAATCAGGCGTTTGGCACTGCCAGTAGTGTACATCACTCATAGCATAGCAATGTTTGGTTTTCTATTAGCAGCATCCAACTAGCTGGTTAACGGCATAGGTGGAATCATGTATAGCATTGCTAACATCATTTGCCACCGTGCTGTTACGTGCCATTCATGTTAACAGGCTTCCCGGCATCTGCAGTGCTGTCATCCTCAGCCTGTGTGGCAGTGTATAAGATATGCCACCTCTAGAATGTATGCCATTTGCCCTCATTGTATTGTTTGATCTGTGGCTGTGCTTCGTACACAGACTGCAGCCTATGGTGTATCCAAGGATCAGGACCCTGAACCTGAACGATCTAAACTGTGTACAGTTCTGTTGACTTGCTAGAGCTACCACCCTCCATCTCTGATGCCGTGACCCCATGTCTGATCCATAAGAGGCGAGAAGCACACAACATTCTGGTGCTACAGAGATTACTGGTAGCACTTCAGTCCTGGCCATGTACTGATTCCAGAGTGCCCTTGCTGATGCAAGCGGAATGTCTCAGTCGTTGGTGTGCGGGTGTTTGTCTGTCATCCTCAGGGCCCTGATGCTTCACGCCTCAGAATACATCCAGTTCCCCCAAGCCGACAATTAGGTCAACTCCATGAAAGATGTGTTCTAGGACGTAGATGGATTCTAGGGATGGGACTATCGGCAAATTATCAGTTACCGGTTTTATCGGTATCGGATTAATCCGATATTGGATTTATTGGAATCAGCATATCAGTTTTTTAACATTGCCGATTTTTCAGATCTTTAACATTGCGGCCATTGTTAAAATGGCCGCAATATTAAAGATCAAAAAAATCGGCAGTGTTAAAAAAATGATATGCCAATACTGATATTATCGGTATTATCAGATCAATCCAATATTGCCAATTATCTGCATTATCGGATTAATCCGATTACCGGTAGTCCCATCCCTAGTGGGATTCCCCAATGTGATACCAGTAATTGACAGCATAAACATCCTGATAATGCCACCACGTGCCACAGAGGAGTTATATAGGAACAGGAAGCAACAGCACAGTATTAGTTGCTACCATCATATGTGATGCTAACAATAGTCACACATGTATATGAATGCTTCCCTGGTGGTACCCATGATGCACACATCCTCCAGCGATGGTATATCAGGAAGGACTTGGAGAACTAGAGTCCTGGCTGTGGATGGCTACTGGGTATGGCTATTGGGGCTGACTGTTAATGTGCATGGTGTCCATCTCACCTTTTCTCCTCACTTTGCCTATGTGACTGGGGTTATCCTCTCCACCACTATCTACTCATGCCTTACGTGAACCCTCAGGGACATTCACAGAGAGCCTACAATAGGGCACATCATATGACCCGTAATGTAATTGAATGAACCATGGATACATAAAGATGCAGTTCCAGTGCCTGCACGCATCAGGTGGTCAGTTACTCAAGAGCCTGGGAAAGGTTGCACGGATGTTCATTGCAGAATGCATGCTGCACAACCTCGTTGTGCACTGGGGTATACCACTCCTGACGGATGATGTCACAACCCCATAATCACATGCAGCAGCTTTGACAAGCAGGCCGGATCCAAGGGATATTGCCTGCCACAGAAATGTTATGGAGACATATTTCTGACAACGTCACTTTGGGTTACGGCTTGTGCTATAGTTTTGTATGTCCCTTGCTGCTCTGAGTGCCCTTTGTCTATATGCCAGGGACTTCAATAGTACGGTGCTATTTTTATTGGTGTTTGTTCAGTGTTATGCCATGGATGCACTGAACTTGTAGTGCGAGAACACTGAGATGCATCTGACGCTGGTGATGTGTTGCTTTGGGGTGAACGGGGTCTATGTGGGGGGCAATTACTGTTACACGTTGCTTTATGACCATGCCCACCTATTGCCCACATGAGCCTCCTACCAGCACATGGTCCTGTGAGCTGTTGCCCTTTGACCAGATGTTTTGTGATCATGGCTCGCAACATGCACATACAGCAACACCATTGGAATGAGTAATATGAGGCTGGAATAGTATGCTATACCAGCCTCCTGTCAGTGGTCAAGCTGTCTCTATTTGTTTACTTGCACGTGGGCCCCATGTACTTTTCCACCCCTTTCCCCCTCCCGTACAAACCCCGGCATCACTTGTTGCTTGTGCTTTAGGAACATTCATTCATGCCTGAACACAAGAATGATGAAATAGACAAGGTGGGGATGCTGGGATGTGATCTGCCTACTCAGGAATCCTGGGGTACACATACTGATGGACAGCTTGACACTAGCCAATGTGGTCTATTGTCGGCCAGTTGTCTTGCGGTTGGTGCAACATGGTTTCACGAGAACCACTGCACAGTGTTGGGAAAAATGGGAATGGCTCAAGGCAGGTTTCCATGCCACTGGGCTAGAGGCAGGGGATGATTATTCATGCCCTGTGTTCTACGACAGATGCATCGGATTTGGGAATGGGCGTGTCATCCGTCTTTCCACACTCGTGCCCTCACAGATGTGTAATCTCTATCAACCTTGTCGCCCAGGGTAGTCCTGAGTGTGGTGCCTGGCCTCCACAGTGATCTGTGTTGTTTCCCATGTGCCGTTCCCGTTGCGAGCCTTCTCCACTGTCTCCCTAGGACAGCAGGAACGATGCGGGGCACCCTACCATTATCCTCCCGGTCCCCCCTGACACACATTGTAAGTCTGACATGGATGGCGGTAAGTTCTCTGATCGCAGTATGGAGACAACAGCTGCCCTGTCTACAGGTGTTCCGCCTTTGAAGGGCCCAAGCTTCAAGCTAGTAATTGGCTCCACTGAAGAGCAGCTAGTGGGATCGTCCCTTGGGGTCGGTTATCCACTTAAGCGGCTGCTTCTGGTGAGCTGTGTAGAAAACGCTTTACAGATCTTGTGTCACCATCACCTAACAATGAGCTGACCTGCCTAGCCTCTCAAGCCAGCAACCCATTCATGCCTGCTCTGTCACTAATGTGGACCAGCGGTGAGGGACTGCAACATCTCTGTCTGCACCTTGTTATATACATCTGTCCCCTGTTTCTCCGTTGTTCCCTGTTGGGGTGTTACAGAGTCAAGCCCCTGTAGTGTCACCTGTAGCATAACTGTGTATATTGCCCTGTGACACTGTTCTGTGTGTGGCTTGCTGGAGACTCTCCATGCTCCACTAACTGCTATGAGGGATAGGTGTGTTTATACCGGGCAGGCTAGTGCCCGTGAGCCAACCTTGTTGCTCAAATGAGGTTTCTCTGAGCATTATGACTACATTTCCCAGCATGCTCCCAGAGAGCTTTACCTCGTTCAAAGGAGGCAGTGTTCAGAGCATTGGGACCAGCTTCCACAGCTTGAGGCAGAGTCCAGGCAACAGCCTTTAAAGTGAATCAATGGCACCCCTTCCCTGCCATCCACTGTCCTCCCTGTACCCCCTTCCCCGCCCCCCATGCCCTATTCCCTCCCGCCCTTCCCTGATCTGTGCTACTGGCTACACTGCCCTGTGCCTCCCACCTCCTGAACTCGGCCCCTCTGAATTCTGTGTATTCTCAGAGGTTCTGAGGAATGACCCAAACACTTCGGACCAGCACTTGGAACCTTGGAGATACTCAAGAATATTTTTTTCAATATTTGGAATAGCCCTAGTGAGAATTACAGAGCCACTCAAAGAAGAAATAAAGGTTATTTATCACTATCTTTGTTCTATGAGAAGGCTCTGTGGATTCTCACTACTCAAAACCTTTCCTCAGCTAGTTCTGGCGCAGTTGGAAGGAACTGGGAGGGTAAGGCTCCGTCCCTCTCCTCTTATATCTCCAGAATGTATAATATCTCCTTTGGAGGTGAGAGGGAAGAAGGCGGGAGCTTAGGTATCCAGAAAAATCTTACTAGAAGTCAGACTGGAACTGCATTTAAAGAGACAAGCTCTTCCAAATCGCCTGAAGGCTACCACATGATCTCACAAGTGAGATCCATGGAGCTTTCTTGAAGAACAAAGTTACTGGTAAGTAATCTTTATTTATGCTGTTTCTGTCTTCATTTGTATACAGAGATCCATGTTCACGGCATTTTCTCCACTGGGTGGCTAAGGGGGGCAATGCTGTGAATAGGGGTCCCTGTTTAGGGGTGGGAATACCGGTTCTCCCGAGATCTGATATTGCCGGTATTTGGGAGTATCGGCTTAATCCAATACATCCGATATTACCTGTACTGGCATACCGAATCTTTAACATTGGCCGCGTACCTGATTTTTTACATTGCGGCCATTGAAGTCAATAGCCACAATGTAAAAAAACCAGTACGTGGTCAACGTTAAAAATCCGGTATGCCGATACCGGTAAATCCGGTACCAGGGAGATCTGATACTGGTACATCCGGTATCCGGTATTCTCCCTGGTGTCCCACCCCTACTGTTTATATATAAAATGCCACTGGTTGGCTATGAGACAGTAAAGCTCAGAGGATCAAGTTCTATTTCTAGATCAGTGGGTCCCAACGTTTTTGCTAGTGTGACCCATTTTGAGTCTTAAATAGAAACTTACTAGCAGCAGATTTAAATAAAAGAAAGTACTTTTTCACTTAGTGCACAATTTACTTGTGGAATTTGTTGCCAGATGATGTTGTGAAGGCCAGTAGCACAGCTTGGTCTAAATAAGGACTGGATAAATTCTTAGAGGATAGGTCCATAAATGCCTATTAGTCAAATAGGTTGGATGGGGGGTGGGGGAGGTACCCTCTGACTTTCAGGTGCTGGGAGAGAACAGCAGGGAATAGATTACTCCATTATGACCTGTTGGATACTTCTCTTAAGCGACCAACTGTAGTCACTGCTGTCAGAATGGACCAATGGTCTAACATAGGATGTCCCTTCTTATGTTCTTAGCCCTCAGACAGCAACAAAGACAATGCAGAGTATATCATATATCGAACAGATCATGACCCATCAACAGATGCTGTAACACTCATGTTTCTAAGGCGCTTTTTACACAGATGCTCTAACACCGATAAAATGGGTGTTACATTTTATTATACATGGTACAGGGCAACACTGCAGCCCTGGAACATGGGCCCTTTTGGCACGAGATGCCTCCACCCAGTTTCGCTGGGTGGAGGCGTCTGTGTAAACACCACTTGCGGTGGGTGTAGGTGCGTGCATGCTCCCACGCAACATCCATATCCACCCACCACCCACCCACGGAGCAACAGACTCCACTGCTGATTGCTCTGTGGGTGGGTGGTGGGTGGATATGGGTGTTGCGCGGGAGCATGCACACACGTACACCCACCGCAAGTGGTGTTTACTGTTTACACAGACGCCTCCACCCATCTCCACCCAGAGGAATGCACCCCACCCACCGCAAGGGGTGTTTACACAGATGCCTCCACCCATCTCCACCCAGTAAAACTGGGTGGAGGCATCTCATGTGAAAAGGGCCCGTGTTGCATGGCTGCAGTGTTGCCCTGTGCCATGTATAATAAAATGTAACACCCATTTTATCGGTGTTAGAGTGTCTGTGTAAAAGGGCCTAACTTATAGTTTGGGAATCTCTGTCATAGATACTAAAATTCAGCCTCATCTGAGTTCATGGTGCTCAGCAGGATTTGGAGCAATCTACCGAAGTGCAGAATTTGGGTCCTTATTGTCACAAGGTGTTTCCCAGTGACTCATTCTGTTTCAAAGTAGTTTAGTCAGTATGTATAAAACAGGTATGTGCATATTGTAGAGTGAAAGCAAAATGCTATTTACATCCATAGTCAGGAAAAGCTGCCCAGTTCTAGGAAAAAGCAGGGTATGTTTTGTCTTTTTTTCTGTTTGGCTGAAATTCCCTACCTTTGGAAATGTTAGTGAGTGCAAAACGTATTATGCCTTCACACTAAGCAAGTTCTCCGATCTGTAAAAATAAAATTTTGCCAGATGCTAGTTACAAAGAAGCTATATTTGATGGTTAGAGTGACATTAATTTCTTCCCAATTCATTTAAGCCAGACAGCATTTTGAACGCTATTAATGGATGAGACTCTTTAAATGAAAGGATAGATACTGGTTCACTTTTTAGCCAGACTAGTAATGACTGAAAGACTGTGGCCTTTATAAATGGTGTCCTTGGTCTCAGCATCATTAAATCAGCACCACAACCAATAACTTTGCTACAGTACTTGACAATAGCAATGTTACTCAGAGATGTCAAAGACTCTATGATTAATAGAGTTCACATGATTCTCTTATCCCTACCATTGGTGCCTCCGGGTCAGGGTTGCTAGCTACTGTGGTATAACTATGCTGTGGATAAATAGGACCACGGTTGCCAGTACTTGTAAATAAAGCACAAAGTGTGTGAATTCATTTCAAAAAAGAAAATGAGGGAGGCATGAGAACATTTATTCATCACTCTTTTATACTGCTTTTATGATGTCTTTGAGAAAGCATTTTGTATAATGTTGTGGGTGTCAGCTCCTGTGCTGACACCTACACAATAGCAAATTTTCCCTGAACTCTGTAAAATGAAATTTCACAACAGTGGAGCAACCTTAGTAGTACCAAAAGTATCCTTTATTGATATAGATGAGAAGGCACAATGCATGAGACTCTCGGCAGATCCTGACATTTATTTTACTGTAAATGCAAAGTGGCTCTTTGTTCTTAGAATTGATAGCAGCCAGCCAGCCTGAAAATAGGTTTGTTTACAAAGGGTTTATGCCTGAAAAGCTTTCCTTTACACTTCACATCCATATCAAATTTCACAATGTCTATTCACCCGTTCTATAGGTGTTTCAAACAACAACAACAACAACAACAAACCCTCAAGCTCCTAAAGCTTTTGTGTGGTTTGCCTCTATTCACGAAGAACACTCAAGATGGTAGCTTTCTAATGTAGACTTCTGTTATCATATTGGATGGCAAAGGCTTGCCGCCAGCCCTTTTAAGGTGATGGAACTACATAATGGAACAGATGGTTGAATACCACTGTTGTTTATATATATTTGCAACCTCTTTAGCTTTGGCAGAATTACATATATGCAAATGAGCACTATTTGGCCATTATAATCTTCAAAGGCATCAGTGCGTCTTCAAAGTCAACTCAGTGTGTGTTGCTGCTAAAATTCCAAGCACAAGACTCTCAAGAGGGTGGTTCTTTAGTTAATGTTAGATTTGTGGCTTTAAAGAAACATTATGGCTTGACAGCTATGCAATTATCTTGTGTCAACGCTGTACCATGTAGTTAAATGGTCAACAGTTAACATATATATAAATAATATGTGACATTTGAGGTTTGTAAAATAAATTCTTACTGATGCTTTTGGAAGACTTCCATATGCAGTAATGTGCTGTTTACTGTTCAGACAGCCTGAGATAAAACGGAATAAGTGCATACCTATGAAATGCAAATAGGATTAAAGGCAGAAGTCCTAACATATTACATTAAATTTAAAATTATAAAACGTGAAGTAGCTGGAAGTGTTCCTTTCATCATGTAATTATTCAAAACCATTATAGATGTTGATGATACACAATCATCAGGCTAGAAGGTATTCAACAGAGCCTGCCAAAGAAATCAATAATGAAAACCTACATTTATCTAAAACCCAGCTACATGCTACTGATAATAATGCTTTTGAATGCATGCCTTCTGACAGTCCAGATTCAGGTGGGACAGTCTCGCTTTGGGTACAGAATCTTGCTGTCATGACCACATAGAGTCAAAGCCTCTCTTTCATGACACAGAGAGAAAGATATTCAAGCCAGACAAAGCCATGCACCTCTTTCCTGATTACGCCATACTAAAAGGAATGACATGGAATATGAATTGGAAATTTGTGAATGACAATAGGTCTTATGGACTGAAATGGAGAGAAATGCAAAGGAGCTGCCCCCAGACAAAGCCAAATACTTATCAGGTACAATGTGGACCACAAAGAAAAACAGTAAGGACCAATGGAGAAAAGGGAAAATGTGAGAAAGGAGAAACAAGTTTAAACTGCAATGAGAGGTATGTGGGATATAGGCTGAAATGGATCTGCTGTTTTGTTTTCCTAAGTTAAATCCACAGTTTTGGAACAATGCATAAAATTCCTATGCATATTTCAGAACTCTCTGCGAAAATCCAAATTCAGGGCACCACCATTTTTATACACAAGATGACGGTACCCTGTACTGTGCTGCTATCCTGAGCATGTGCCGCACAGTCGCCAGCATCTTGTGTATGTACAATAACTCTGACAAAATGTGGACCAGATTGCTTTCCAGTATGCTTTTCACCGAACGGATAGGAATGTCTGGATCTGTCAAAGATGGAATCCATTCTGAAATTCCAATTGCACTCCTGCCACTTCCAGACATGCCCCCCCCCCCGGCGAATATTCTGTCTACGGGGACGGGGGGGGGAAATGCACAGCCAGGATATGCGTGGGGATCGACCGGTCTGAAAGGCCCCCCTCCCCCATGTGCGGCTGTGCCAGCAGAGACATGCAGGGATGCAGAGCAGAAATCGAGAGCATCCCTGTGCATCTCTGCTGGCAAAGCTGCGTTGGGGGGGGGGGGGGACTTTCAGACCAGCCGATCCCTGCGCATATTCTGGCTGCTCATTCCCCTCCCCCCCGCCCCCTCCCCCCAGCAGCCATAATATGTGCTGGGGAGGCAGGAGGGGGGCATGTCTGACAGTGGTCCTAGTGGAATGACAAGGTACTGCGTGGAATGATAATGAAAGAACAAAGGGGAGCTGGTGGAATGACAACCAGGGTGAAAAAGGGAATAAATTTCATGAGAAGGAGGAGTTATGAGAATTAGGAACTCATGGGGTGGGAGTGGAATGACCCACGACAAAGTGGTATGACATGGAGGAGGCCAATAGGAGCAGGTGAAATTAGAAGTGGCTAGGCTGAATGAGGAGATGTCACTGGGGAGACAGAGGAAGAACAATTGGTGAAAAAGAGGGAATGGGTTAAACAAAAAAGTTGAGGTAAGATGGTGAGAAGGTGAAGCAGGAGTGCAGGAAGAAAGGCAAGAGAAGGGCCAGGGGGAGTACACAAAATAAGAATTATGGATTAGAATGAGAGGACAATGAAAAGTTGATGGAATGATATCCAGAAGGAAGGGCTAGATGGAGTGGGTAGATTGGCAAATTACAAATGAATGTTGGCAGGTATGCAAATAGAGTACCTTATACATAGCTATGGGAAATGAAGAGAAAGTCCACCTACTGACTTTCAGTTTGGGATTATTTTCCAGTCATGTGATTTTACTTCTTTACATCAATTCTCTAGTTGCCTTTTTCATTGCACTCACTAATCTTATCTTGCTTCAAATTAAACCCTTTGGGTTATGAAGGGTGTATTTCTGTGTGTTTGTAGAGCACCTCAAATAGTGGACCCTGTAGGAGTTAACATAATACAAGCAGCCCATCCTCCTGTGTACACTTGCATCATTATACATACATAACATGTATGTAAGACAGTGGAGAAAGGAAAAAGGAAGGCCTGGCAGATTATAGAAGAAAGGCAAGCCCCATCCCTATTTAGAGAGGGAACTTGTATGGATTATTCCACACCTGGCTATAACCACCATAACAGAAGCCAAAACGGCTTTAATTACTAAAATCATTTTCTTCATTGAAGGTGGCAAAGCTTCCTTTTCATAAGAACGTAAGAAGTGCCATACTGGGTCAGACCAATGGTCCATCTAGCCCAGCATCCTGTTTCTGACAGTGGGCAATCATGGTGGCTTGGGAAAAGCACCCAACAGGTCACAATGGGGGATCCATTCCTTCCCCCAGCTCCCGTCATGTTCCCTGATCCTGTCTGGCTAATAGCTGCTATTGGACCTATCTTCCAGAAACTTGTCCAAACCTCTTTTAAACTCAGCTATAGTACTGGTCCTTACCACAGCCTCTGGCAGTAGATTCCACAACCCAATTATACGCTGAGTGAATTTTTTTTTCTTTTATTTGTTTTAAACTTGCCACCCATGAGTTCTAGTACTAGCTGAGAGGGTAAGTAACTGCTCCTTGTTTATTAGTTCCACACCACTCATGATTTTATAGACCTATGTCATATCTTCTCTCAGTCATCTCTTCTGCAAATTGAAGAGTCCCAGCGTACAAAGCCTCTCCTCATACGGGAGTCCTTCCATGCCCTTGATCATTTTTGTTGCCCTTCTCTGTACCATTTCTAGTTCAGCTATGTCTTTTTTGAGATGGGGGGTAATTTCAGACGTGACGGGCCCTTCGGCCCATCACGCTGAACCACGTCCGGGATCTGTTTCGGGTCCCGCCCAGGAATCAGTCCGGCCATCCTTTAGATGTGCCGGCCTGATTCCTACAGAGGATCGGGGACGGGGTGGGGCTGCATGGCGCGAGGTGCGGCCACCCAGTCCTGCTCTCGCCCCCCCACTCCCCCAGCCACTGCGCCCGATCCTGTCCCATGGTTGGGATCACGATCTGGGCCTGCGGAAGGTAAGACGTTACCTTCAGACGATCCCAGATCGTGGCCAATCCAACCACAGTTGGGACCCAATCCCACCATGATTCTGGACCTCCAGGCAGTTGGAGGTCCAGAATCATTGTCAATTTGTTTCCCGCCAGGGGTTCACTGTGGTGAACATCTGGCAGGGAGCAAATAGACGGTACGGGACAAACAGCCACCACAGGGGATTCACTGTGGTTGACCATGGTCCCGTAACATCTGAAATTACCCGGGGTGACCAGAACTGCACACAATATTTGAGGTGCAGTCGCACCATTGATTTGTATAGAGGCATTATGACATCCTCAGTTTTATTTTCTATCCCCTTCCGAATAATTCCTAACATTCTGTTTGCTTTTTTGACTGCTGCTGCGTACTGCGCTGTGTATTTAATTGTATTGTCCACAACTGCCCCCTGATCCTTTTCCTGAGTGGTAATTCCTAGCTTAGTACCCAGCATTGTCTACGCATAGATTGGATTATTTTTCCCTATGTGCATCACTTTGTACTTGTCCACATTAAACCTCATTTGCCATTTAGATGCCCAGGCACCCAGTGTTGTTAAATTCCGTTGTAGTTCTTCACAGTCTGCTCATGTTTTAACTACCTTTTCGTTTTACCTATTCACCACTCATATGTCCCATAGGGATCCTAAGCCAAGTATAGTTTAACTGAAATAAAAGCAAAGGGAATAGAGAGAGAGAGAGAGATGTTTAATGCATTGTGTTAATGATGAACATTTGTTCAGGGAAATAGCGCAAAATGTGTGTGATTTTCTAATCTATGAAAGACACTCATGGAAAAGTACTGCACACCTTGAATTGAATGCATCTCAACTCTAAATGTATATTAAATTCATCTGGAATCTGGACTGAGCCAATCTGCAGCAGCAGGGAGGGTTCTTTGGTCTGTTTTCTTAATTTGCTTGTATCCAGGATATATGAAGGTTACTCAGGTAAACATGTGCACTTTGATACCTTCCAATTAACTGCTGTCAGACTACTCCAAAAAGAAGACATCTCGCTTTGGAAACTGGACTGTTGCTACAAGTCCTATTATATATTCTGGTCTATCTGCATGCAGAACAAAGCTGTTGCCTTTTTAAAAAAAACAAACCTATCTCCTGTAAATGAGGTGAAACAGTTTGAGGCAGGCCTTAGGGAAGCTTATAAAAACCTATACAATCCCAAGAGAAAGAGGTTGTTGGTTTTGCTTTGTTTTGTTTTTTTGTTTTTTTTTGGGGGGGGGAGTTCTTTTGTTGTTTTTCCAAAGTCTTTCTCACGACAATAGATTTTTATAGAAATATTGCTGCTTAAAAAATGTTTGCTTTTCATTTTAAATCCTCAAATAAGCCCCAATCAGTTAAATAATGAGAAAGGAACTGAAGGTTTGCGTGCATAATGCAGGATTCCAGAGATTTTAACCTGTAAGTTCACTGACTGGAGTCTTGCCCACCAATGGCTAAAAATTGTAATCTAAAAGTGTAATCTAAAAATGTAATTTTAATCTAAAAACCTTGGCGACTAGTGTGAAATGAGTTAGGGCACTGGTCAAAGGTTCTGATTCCTTCCTCCCGGAAAAAACTTACAAAGAAGTTTCAGGAGGATCTAGACCACCTTCTCATACTGGTGGTTACAAACTGATATTGGATATTAACGCAACATTCTCATATAGCTAAATGGCAGAAAGGTCCAGCAAGTTGGCACCCCATCAAATCTTGGGTGCTTGAATTGACCCGGTAGTGTTCAGGAACCAATTGGTATTCAAATGCAACCAGACGAGCTACCCAACTCTTCAGACTGACTCACCTCGCTGTCGGGCTTCTGCTCCTCTGGTCCAGTTGCTGCTTGCTGCTCTCTGCTTCTCCTTGGCCTGTGCACTGCTCAGCTGAGCTGGGGACTTCCCTGCTTAGATTTTTCTGAGTGGGGCGGGAGTGAGGAGGACCTTTCCCACCTGCATGCATCCCCAATGGGTTCCCCATTCTCAGGGGGACCCAACATGGGGGGACATGCAGGACTGATATGTGCCCCTCATATGGGTTCTCCTGGGAACAGGGGACACATTAGGGCATGCGCACAGGTGGGAAGAGGCCTCCTCGTTTCTCCACCCCCGGCCCGCTTAGCGGGAAAATCCCCAGCTTAGCTGAGCAGCGTGCAGGCCGGGGAGGAATAGGAAGCAGAAAGCAGTGACTGGACCAGAAGAGCAGCAGCCCGGCAGTGAGGTGAGCCAGCTCGGGAAGCTGCGGGTGCCAGGATGGGCATCCCAGGATGCTCTAGTAATGCCTGCATTTTCGTGCACTGGGTACCTGTCCAGGTGCCCACTGGTGGTGCCCCAAAATATGGGTATTACCTGCAGGTAGAAAATGTGCTGCCCACTGCAGCTCTAGTGCAGATGGGTTCCCAGTATGGAAAAGTTTGAGAACTACTGGTTTTATGGTATGTGGATTGTTGATATCAGTCCAGTTGACAGGTTTTCCTGTTCTCATTCTTGATTACGTTAATAGAGGACAATGGAAATAGAGAGCATCACTTGAGGTATGGTGACTGATGGTCACTCTTAGGGCGCTTTTAAATGAGCAATGCAAAAACCGTCTCACTACCTGCCATCTTACTACCGTGACGGCAGCTCACTGATGCAGATTTGAGGGGGAAGGATTGCAGACACGCGAAAGACGCGACTACAAACTGCGTGAAGCATTTAGACAAACCGGAAGGCCACGACTGCAAACCGCATGAAGCATTTAGACAAGAACAAAGTAAGGCGGCTGATTAAAGGATCAGCTGCGTTTTTTGTCTCGTCTAAAAATGCCCTTACTCCCTGCATGGGGCTTAACTAGAACTTGGTTTTATCATAGCATGTAGTCTTCTGTACTGTGGATTTATATGTTAGGATTGTTTAGGCAAAATGAATCCTGCTTTAGTGAAGAGGGAATAGAGTAGACAACACACTAGGTTCCTTGTAGCCCTATGATTCTAGTGTGCTATAACTAGCTTCAAGAGGGGTCTGTGTCAGATCAGGAGGTATACTGGTTATACAGTATGTTTAATCTTGTATTGCTGCCTCCTGTGCTTTATCTGTTTCATAGATAACAGTGGATTTGTTTTATTATAGTGCATTAATTGTATTGCACTCATTGGAGTGCAATTAATTGTAATGATTCATTCTCTCTCTCTCTCTGTGCAAATAACTTAAATTTTGATAACCCTTTTACGAACATGGACATTACTTTTACAGGAAGTTTCCTTGACTATTTTTGACAAGCACGACATTTTCCTTTACTATCATTAATGTCATTTACTATTTTTATTGTTACAGCTCAGACTGAATGCCCATATCTTTAAATACAAGTTTGTTTGTTTTGTTTTTTTTCCTTTAAAAAAATCTCGTGCTTCATTTCTGTTGCCAGAGCAGCAACCTGTCTGTTACAGAGAAATTACAAGGATTCTTGCTGATACACATCTGTGGCTGAATGATAGGAGCTTGTCACTCCGGTCATTTAGGAACTGCAATTAATAGAGGTCATTTTCTGTCTTTTATAAATCTCCATTTTCAGGGCATGACACCATAAAACCTGGCTGTTAAAATGTGGTTGGGGTGAAGTGAAGTGCACAGGGTTTTGGTCTCTAAGTGTTTCTCCTTTTCAACTAAATTTGTAGAAATGATGAATTTGTTTTAAATGTAAAGACAAAATAAAGTAACGATGCAGATTTTGCACCTTCCCACAAACTATTCATCTCAAAAGCAGCTTTTCTTTTCTGATGGAAATGTTGTAGGCCATTAGTCCAGAATGAAGACTAGAGCCTTTGGGAATTTTATGAGAAATCCGCTCTCACATACCGTATATAAATGACTGTGTTATTTTGCACATACTCTGATATTCTTTTTCCATCAAATATCCCACACCATTTTAAAGTACATGAATTTGGCAGTGTACAGAATGGGGAAAATGAATGGCAGCACTTTTCATCAGCCACAGGAATTGCTCAGGGTTCTCAGCAGCTTCCTAGGTTATGAGATAGGCTGCAGAAATTCTGTTGAAATTTTTAATAAATGGTTTTAAGGCAACAGACTTGAAATAAATAATTTTCACTCATTTGACCTATAGCATGATTTCTAATGGGCCAGTAATCTGCATTTTCAAGCCATGGTCTCTTTTATTACTTCATCAAATATTTCAACTACATTTTTAAGTATGTGGTGAGGTCGCATTACTCCAAAGCATAATTTTTTTCAGAGGACCATAAGGATGAAATTTTGGCATTGCTGAAATCCATTGCAAACAATTGATGTCTTGTACTGGCTGAAGTTTTTCTTTGTTTTTTCATCAGGCACACATTGTTGTAGATTCATCCCAAATCACACAAGTTCCCTGAAAGCTTCATGCCATCTAAATTCTTTGTAGCCAAAGAGCAGGATTGGTCCTAAAGGAGCTGTGTTAGTAGGAGTTCCCAGCTTTAATGTTTACTGATGCAAAGTGTTCAGAGCTTGGGCAAATCACAAATGTAGTCCGTGAATAATTATGCATCTGACTATACTTGAGTAGTTCTATGTTGATATTGGCGGTACTCTGGCTCATCAGCACTCAACAGATGGCTTTTCTGCCAGTATCCAGGGTGAAAGAAAAGGGAGGTACACCTCCAGTTTTCACTCTCGGTTTAGTTACAGACCGTCAGATTTCTAATTCTCTTTCTTCACTCTTTCTTCACTCCACTGCTGAAAATGGGCACATTCTTAACCCTATTGAAATCAATGGGGTTTTCCCTATTGACTTGAGTAAAATCAGGACAGCATTTAATGTATGCAGGGTACAGTAACACCAAGGAAAACAAGCTAAAGCAGCCTCTAGGAGTGAAGCAACTTAAATGTGTATACCTCTGGGACATTACTATGTACTTTAGACAATTCATAATTAGACCTTTCAATGTTATATTTTACTGATTATATTGAAAATAATAAATAACTTATTCTGTAGCTCTCAATGCAGTTTGAAATGTGGGACAGAATTATGTCTGTTTTATAGACTGAGATACTGAGGCACTGAGATGTGGTGTGCCCATGTTTTACACACCAGGCTTGGGAAGATGAGCAATTGTTAAATTTATTGACTAATAGCTGGTGGCTAACACATTTTAGGCTCTGCTTAATGCCTACAGTAGGCAGAGATGTGGATAGTATTACTTAGCTAGGTGAGATCATAACATCCAGCTTATTTGTGTACATCACTATCTTTCTCTAAAATAAGGGAGAAATTTTGCCCTTATTGAAGTCAATGACAAAACTCTCATTAACTTCACAAAAATGTTGGCTAACATGCCTTTAAACACCACTTATTTTTTCCAGACTACACAACCCCCAAGTTAGTTGGAATAGATGCAGATCCCTTGACCCCCAGTACCGTTTTTTATACAATGAATGAACAACAAATAGTCCTGAAAGAGAACTCTTTAGCCACTTTTTCACATTACCCAGAAGGTGGAGAAACTTCCATGAGGGCAATCGCGGCTCTGCTGTCACAGGAATTAGCGCAAGTGGGAATGCACTATTCCATTTTTCTCCCACAAGAACACCCATGATTGTCAGAGCTACATTGGGGAACCCCAGTCATGCACTGGTGTTCTTGTGGGAGAAATGCAGAATAGCATGTTCCTACATACGCTAATTCCCGTGAGAATGGAGCTGCAATTGTCCTCACGAAAGTCGCTCCCCCCCCCTTGCCCATGTAATGTGAGAAAGCAGCCTTTGTCTCAGAAATTGACTCCTCTCTACCAACATGAGGAGTAAAATGGTGTAATGAACAGCTTAACTGTGTGTACATGCAGGCCGGTCCCTTTCTAGTCTGCTTGCAACAATCCAATGTGCAAGTGATTTCATTGCTGACAATGGAGTGCCTGCTGTGGGAGGTAGAGTTGGAAGATAGGACACTAGACACAACATTCTGAACAAATGACCAACATAAGGCCGGTGTTCTACGTAAGCCCTTTAAACCTTATTTTATTTTAAAGGCACATAAGACCAAAATAGTGTATAAACCTAAATGGTGTATAGATGCAGGGCCTTTGCACAGGGATGAACTTGATCTGACATGTTTACATCTAGGTGAACACAGTTAGACCAAGGCAACCAGCAATCCATTAATGAAGGACCTGATAAGCAACAGATGCAAATAGGAAATATTGCCACATGAAGTTAAACTATCTCACACTCTGTAAAATACACCATATGCCTGCCTGCAGCCATGGATCAAAGGACCCCAATTGTTTTTCTGCAAGAGATTCCCATATGGTAGCAATACACGTTCCTACTGCAGTTCTGTGCCAGCGTAAGCTGTGCAGCCATTGGGTGACTTTCCTCACATAATCAATACGTGCCCTGGAAAGAAAACTGATAGGGGCAATGGTGATGTAACACCCTCTGATTAGCAACTGTACATTTAACTGGAAAATATTTTACATGTTTCATTTATTTTTATGTTTTTGTTTTATTTCTGTAGGCGGTGGAAACCAACCTGGCTTCAAAGGATAGTCACTGGGTCTATGTAAATGAGGTAAGAGAGCCAAGAGTTATAAGCTAGTTTTATCCTGGAGTTGACGCTTTTGTCAACATTTTGTTCTTCTTACTCCATGTGTCATATATTCGACAGTGGCATACACTTGCCATTCTGCATCTGAATGAATAGAGGTGTACATTATGTGATTTCATTGCCAATCTGTTTCATATGGATGGCCATTAGAATACCAAATATCATAGCTATTAATCATCTGAATAGTGCTTTCAGTGTTTTGTTAGTATATAGTGTATTAAAATAGCAACTCGGTCACAGGCCACTGTAGTCTACACAAGATACATAAGTAAAGTACAAAACATTAAGTATAGGAATATAGTTTAAAATACATAATTCCATAAAATAGGGCTTTGAGTTCTAAAATCAAATCAATTTTGAAACATAAATCCAATTCACTAAAGCCATCTGAATCTATACATTTTCTAACCTGGGTATAGCTTAAATAATTCATTATTGCTGACTCTTGAGCAAATGTTCTTATTTTATCAGATGACTATGAAATAAAGCCATTACCCATATAACTGCAGGCTCTGGGGGTAGGAGCCCAGGACAGGGTGAAAGAAAGGGCATGCAGGAAAGGGAAAGCCCAAAGGAGCAGTGGAATTAATACAGTAGAAGAATAAAGAAAACTTTTAGTCATTTTCGAATGGGCAGGAGACTTTATGCTTAGCACAGAGCCGAGTACACTGGCCTCCAGGAGCTAAACAGCTCATCAAGGTCAGGAAGGAGGGAAAGATAACCAAACTGGAAGCAACATGATAGACAAACCAGAAAGGGGAGAAACAGGATGGAACAAGCGCTAGGCAAAGAGAGGAGAGGCTAGGGAACCAAGCAGATAGGGAGCTAGCACTTAGCAAGGCATGAAGGGAGAATAGGGAACCAGAAAGATGGAGAACAAAGGTTTAGCAAGGCAAGGTGGGATGGGAAGCAGCCACGCAGATAGGGAACAAGGACTTCGTTAGATATGGAGGGAGAACAAGGAACCAGAGAGATGGAGAACAAGGGCTTAGCAAGGCAGGGTGACAAGGAGCCAAGCAGAAGGAAGGGAAATCACAAGGCTAGCTGGCCGAGACAAGGGGTACAAGAGAACACGGGTATGAGGAGGGGACACAAGTGAGACAGGAGATAACTACAGGCTCAGGGTAAGAAGAAAAGGGGAAACCAAGCCGAGAAACATACACTATAGGAAAACAAGGGAAATGGAGCAGTGGGGACAAGACAGAGGCACCACAGGGCAAAGGATGTGTTACAAGGCTAGATTGGAACACAAAGTAACAAGGTAGATTGGAACACAAAGTAACAAGGCTATGTATGGGGGGGGGAGGGACAAGACCACCCAAAGTGGATTGGGGAAGCAGCTGCACCTGCTACAGGTAGAATCAACAGCCACATACACTGGAGGGACCACCAGTCACACCCACAAGCACTCAACAGAGGGAGCTAGGAAACCAAAGAAGGGGGCTGGGCAGGTGTCAGGAGGCGCCCCACGCCTCGCGTTTACCTGGGGAAGAGGGTTCGACGAGCCGCGCAGGCCCCAGCGGCAGGGCCGCCGCCCTCCCTGCTTCACAAACCAGAAACCGACGCTTCTGTTGCCCAGCAACCTCAGCTACAGCAGGCTGGGGAATTGCCCGCCCCACGCGTTGTAAGGAAGGCAGGGGCGGGGCCAGGGACGCTTCGCCGCTCGGCGCGGCTTCAGGCACGCCAGGGGGGCGTGGCCGGGACATAAAAGCCGGCACTGAGAGGCACACAGCACCGGTGATCTTAGACTGGCCCCTTGGAGTTTGGAGAGAGAGAGAGACACAGAGAGCTTGCCTTCAGAGTGACCTTGTTTCCCCGCTTTTGTCCAAGTTCCTTTCCCTAACCCTCCTGTGTGGCTGAGGATTCTACGGTGTGCGTGACTGAGTGAGTACCCTTCCCTTGTGATCCACTTCCAGAGAGAGTGTGGGTGAGTGTGGTGTAACTGACTTCCCCCTCCCTTCCTCCTCCTGGGTTCATAGTACCTTGCCCCTGTGATTTTGTGTGCATTACCTTGCCCTCCTTGTATCCCTGGGACCCTAAACCACTGTCCTCACGCTTGGCACCTGTTTTCCCTGCCTCCCTCCTTGTGGGTGATCGAAGGGTGCATGTGTGGGGGGTGGTAGAGCAGGGGAACAAGTCCTGCACAGGTTACCTGGCGCCCAATGATGATAGTGGCCTGATCCCTAGTTGATTAAAAGGGCCAACACACTATCCTGACGGGCTTTCTAACCCTCGTTCCCTTGCCTCGTACCTGGAGCTAGGTTGGTTCCTCAAGGAAGGACGCCTGGGGAAGAACGAGTGGTCCCACAACCCTGATACCACTTCCCTTGAACCCCTCCCCTGTGACAGCAGGACAAACAGAGGAACCAACAGGAAAGAAAGGAACTATGAATGAGACTCAGGGTACACACACAAACATGGGCAACAAGGAAGAACACAACCTGGTGCAGGTAACTCAGAGGATCCAAAGGGTGGGCAGTGTAACAGTCAAAGGGGGAGAGCCACAGAAGCTCCACCAACTTCCTACAGATTCCAGCAAGTGTTAAATAAGGCTGGGAGCCAATCAGGAGGCCGGCAGGCATGTCAACAAATTAAGCAAGGTGAGGGAAGAGCCGTGGGGGCTGGGGGTGGAGTGGATGAGAGAACACAAAAGGGAGAGAAAAATATCTCTGTCAGGTGGTGGCGCAGAGGAAACAGCCAGGCCCTGAGGCTGCATGTTTCAGGACCAAGCCCTGACCATAACTGATGAGTTTTATTCTCTGTCTAGAATTTTAATTTCTGTCCTACAGTAGAAAAGGAGGGTCTGGTTTAAGAATGCCTTAAGCCATTTATTTCTCAAGCGATTATACTTATTGCATTATAAGAGGATAGCAAATCGTCAACTTGGCTGCACCCTCATGGGCAGATATGAAAAACACTTTTGCTTCCAGCATATCTCCTCTCCAAGTAGGTTGTTTGCATGATTTGGAATCGGAGGACTGTAAAATTCCTCCATAATTGCCTATTTTTCAAAACATGTTGATATCTTTCATAGCTACCAGAATGATCAAGAAAGGAAAATCAAGGAGGCATCTGTTAGAAGTGAATAGTCATCATGTCAGTACTCTGCCACTAACTTGTGCTGATGTTATCTTTTATTGGATCATTTTCTGTTGGTGAGAATATGTATATGCACTGTAATAGGGCAGACAGCGGTGAACTGATATGTAAATAAGATAAATGGCCAACTGGTATGTAAACAAGATAAACCAAAGAAAACCTTTAATAAACATCTTTCAGCACAGAAATAGTGGCACCAAAACCTGTCAATACTTAAACTGACCTGTCATTTAGTAATTTAAGGGCTGAAATGAGCCTACTTTTCAGGCCCATTGTTTATGACTACAATTCAGACCTGGAGCCACCAGTAGAGACAAAGGAACTAAGAGGTATGAAGAAATGAAGGCCCATGGGGAGGGTTTGTGCCTAGCGGAACCCTGGGACACTTCTTAACTATTTTGTCTCTTGCCTCCCTCTCTCTCTCTCTCTCTCGCTGTCTGTTGATGGGAGGGGGTGAGGTATAAATGTAAATATAAATAAATAAATAAATAAATAAATATTTGAGGCCAAATGGCAAATACATTCTAAATGTACATGTTGTGTTTTGGAGGTTATTGTTAGTAGTAGTCATTATTTATTATCACCAGCTTTGTGTTTGGCGCTGGACAATTGTGATTAGGTCACCACCCCAAGTGGTTTGCAATCAAGGATAGACAAGAGGAGACGAGAGAGAAGAACAATTTCCCCCTGTGTCTCTTGCCAATAGATGTCAGTGCATTCAGAGAACATTAACAGTACAAAATACAAGTAGACTTTAGAGTGTGTAACTTGATAGGTTAATGGGAGATAAAAATTAATTACTCAAAAACACAAAAGTTTGAGCTTTGGTCATGATGGCACATTCTCCTACCTTGGGTGCAATTTGGAAGAAAGAATCTTAAGAAAATGCTTTGTACCATCTCTAGTTGCTAAGGGTCTGTTCGCCTTGGCGAGAGGATAACAAAGTCCCACTGCAGGTATTTTGGCACCATCTAGCACCTAACTCGAATCACAACAAGCACTTTTCCTTTAATTTTCCCATGGTCTGACATTACTCCCTCAGGGCATATATATATATAGACCCTCCAGTTAATTTCTTTCCCATTATTGTGGGGTTCGGGAGCAGTACAAGCAGTGATCATGAATGGAGGATTGTGCAAAGGGCTTTCGATGCTGCACCCCTCTGCGTGGCGAAGAAACCAGACTCCAACACTTATTACCGTTGTCTATTTTGTCTAGGCGCTGAACATAACACTGCAGTGTGTGTGATTTGTCATGGGTTCAGACCCCATGCTCAAAAGGAGATTGCCCACTGGCTGGTGGAGCGTCTTGCAGTCTAGGCCATGTCCATCACAGACCAGGTCCGTAGACCATTGGATTTTGAAGCTTTCTATGACCAGCCCCAACAACCGCCGGCTCTTGCCCTTGCCCCAACAGAAGAGGTGCTATCAGGCCCAGATTACCCTGGTACCAAATGGTCGATGCCGGCACAGACTCCACAGATCCTGAGCACATCCTGGACTTTGGCTGACCAGGACCATCTATTCCCATACTGAGGACAATCACGGGTGTATATCCATCTGTGCAGAAAGTGCTTTCTGGAGCTAATGGAAAGAAGCATCAGAAAAAGAGGACCCCAGTGACCAGGTTTTCTCTGGAGGTCTTACCAACCTGGGATGAGGTCATCTGGGCTGAGCTGCCAGGGGACCCCGATGACTTTCTCGACCCAGAGGATCCACTCCTTGAAGCTGACATTCAGGAGGTGCTGATTCTGATGAAGTACCTCCTGAATCCACTCATCAAGCACTCTTTGACCCAGGTGCTCAGCGTGCATCTGCCAGACCCGACCCCTTCAGCACCAAAGCAGCAGCTACTTCCAATGCGCTCTTCGGCACCATTTTCGACATACTCACGACTAGTTGCTAGGGATCCCTCAGCACTGAGATGGCTTCGAGGAGTGGTACCATGACCCTTGGCACCAAGTGCACCTGAGGTCGTAAGTCCATACGGCAATATGTAGTGCTGCAGTTGGGCTAGTCTAGTCTCTCCAGGATGCCAGAAACCCTCCTTGGTGCCAGATGCCATCAGCGCTGTGCTGGGGCTGCCTGGCATGCTGGGGGCTCTGCTGGAGCAGGGCAGGCTGGCACCAAGAGAGCACCTGCAGGAGGAGGCTTCCCCAGCCCAAGAACTGGGTCATTCCCCCCTCTTGCACCCAGTCAGACTTCTACTCCTTCCAGGACCTCCTGGTGTGGCTGGTCTATATGGAGGCGGTGCCCTTGAGTAACCTGGACACAAAAGAGTCATACCACCTGTTTGACACGGGGTATGCCAAGAAACAGCTTCAAACAACTGCTGGGTATGGTGTTGAGCTCTCTAGTCATCTGACAAGGGTGTCATTGCTGCCTCAGGGTTTCAAGGAATGGTGGCAGGTATCACTCTTAGGCGACATGCTTGGCTTCACTCTTCAGGGCTCTCTCCTGAGGCTCACTACATGGTCAAGAATTTGCCCTTTGAGAAGCAGTAGCTGTTGGTTGCCACCATAAATCAGGAGCTGCAGCAGCTCAAGACAGACTGGAACATGGCTAAGTCTATGGCACTGTAAAAATGCCTTGCTTCTTTTCCAGCACGGGAGAGGGTGACAGCTCACCATGAGGGGACACCCTAGTGGGACCCTGGATAGTGGACTTGCTGTACACTTTCCCACCCATTTCCTTGCTCCTGAGGATAATCCAGACGTTATGGAGTATAGCAGGGACATGATCCTGGTGACTCCCGATTAGTCAAGGCAATATTAGTGCTTTCCAGGGCACCTGGGTGGCCTCGACCGATGGACCCAGATCTGATTGGTCAGCACAAAGGATAGCTGTGGGAACCAAATCTAGCCTCACTGCATCTGATAGCCTGGAGGCTGCACTGTTGATGCAGGAAGAGGAAAGGCGCTTGATGCCTGTACGGAGAATCCTGCTACCAAGCAGGCGTCTCCATGAGGGCTTGTTACGTGGCTAAGTGGGCCCAATTTGCGGCTTAGATAAAGGTCAAAGGATCTTGGCCATTAGATGGGCCATAGTCCATCTTTTAGAGGAAGGGGGAGCAAACTCCTCTATTTAAGGTCCACCTAGCAGCAATTTATGCGTCTGGGAGCCCCAAAATGGCAGGGCACTCTTTAATGCTCTGCTGGTTACCCATTTCTTAAAGGAGGCGATCCAGGAGTTTCCCCACATTCAGGGGCAGTTCCCTGGTTTGGACCTGAACATGGTCCTACAGGCTCTGATGAAAGATCCCTTTCATCACATGGCCTCCATATCAGTGGACTTACTCTCCTTCTAAAACGGCCATTTTGGTGGCAATCACATTGGCCAGGAGAGTGAGCAAGTTGCAGGTCTTGTCCTGTAGGCATCGGAACCGGGTGCTCCTGAGGCCACATCTGGCTTTCTTCCCCAAGGTAGTCTCAGTTTCACCTGGGCCAGGTGATTTTCTTGCCTTATTTCCCCCACCGCACTTCTCGGGGAAGAGGAGGCACTCCACAAATTAGATGTAAGGAGGGCTTTGCTCTATTACTACGTCCTCTTTTGTAGAATGAAGCAATTCTGGAAGACTGATACCGTGTTTGTCTCTTTTGAGCCGGGCCACAAGGGGGGTAGGACCCCTAACCAATCCATCTCTTGGTGGGTCCCAGACCTGTATCACAAAGAGCTATGAGCTGGGTGAACTTCCAGTCCCCAAAGTGGTCATGGCCCATTCTACCCAGGTCATGGTCAATTGAACTGCAGCTCTGGAACGTTTCTGCTAGAGGACATTTGCAGGGCAGCCACATGGAGTTCCCCTTCAACTTTCATTAAACCTGTTTTAGGTTTGGCTGCGCAAAGTGAGGCTGAGTTTCACCAGGCAGTATTATTTCCCCCATTTTCTTAATAAATGTGCTACTGGAGTGTGAAATGCAACCCACCTCCTCGGTTTTGCTTTCTAGTTTACCTGTAGTGGAATTTGGTGAGAGGATAACAAAGAAGAAAAGTAAGTTTCTTACCTGTAACGTGTCTTCTTCAAGTTGTATCCTCTCATCAAGTCCTACTATAGGTATTGTGGCACCACCTAGTGACCAACTCGGATCATATCAAGCACTTTTCCTTTAATTTTCCCACTCTCTGACATCACTTCCTCAGACCTTAAATATAGCCCTGGCCCAACCACCCTCTCTAGTTCATATCCCAGCCACTGCAAGCAGGAAGGGGGGCAGCAAGCTGGCACTGTGCCAGGAAGTGCTTAACTTGAAGGTTGAGCTCACTTTAACTTTAAAGATTAAAGATAGGAGCAATTAGTTTGCTCCCTGGCAAAACAGCTTTCTGCTTTATCACCAGTATATATTTAACTTAAAGGGTATTAGCAGAGGAGGAATGGGGGGAAACCAAGTAGGAGAAAAAAAATAACTTGTTCAATGTAGTGGCAGGTGATCAAAAACAATTACTTCAGATTTTCGTCTCAGTTTTATCCTGCTTAGAAAAGGAACCCAAACTCTTTCAAACCCAAAAGGGGAGGTGTATGACAATAAGATCATGTAACCTGCATAAGTAAGGACCAATACAAGCATTTAAGGGAGATTTTAAAAGGAAAATAATGGGACTTCTTTAATGCTGGAACAACATCAATATAAGCATTAAAAAGAAAAGGTGCCCACTCATACCTTTAATCTTCCTGAAAGATAATGGCATATAAATTGTGCAAATCATTTTAAATAATTTAATTGGGTGATAATATCTAGGATCTTGTATCTTCCCTTTTTAATACAATATAATAATAATCCTGGTGGGCCACTTTGTAGAGAGAATGTCTGTGAAATTTATATCTGCAAATACAATTTGCTAATGCAGGTACCCACCAATCAGTAATTACCTTTATTCCAGTTCTGCTGGAATATAATTCTGAATAAAATTCTAACCCAATGCCTCCTCGCTAGAGGAGGTAAATATAAAGTGATCTCTCAGGTTGCTCCTACCCACAGCAATTCAATATCTTATGCAGAAATATGTTTAATATTTCAAAAGGTTTACAACCAGAATAATTTCTTACTTTAGACTATCATTAGACTAGATGAAGATAATGGGTGGACTGAGTTTACTAAATTTGTTTTGTAACTACGTTTTTGATTTATCAGGTGTTGATCTTCTCTAGGAGATATAAGGGACCATTCTGGATAGAGACAAAAAGAGGGGCCTGTCATAACAAAACTTACAAAAGGGATTAGTTCTCATGATGTCAAAACAATCTCTCTCCAACATGTGTTTAGTAAGTAAAGAAGACTGCATATGTTAACCATCAGCTTGCAAATCCCAATGCCACCAGCTGTCAGAATGTTCTAGAATTTTTCTCAGCAGAGTATTCATATTCCTGCCAAGGGCCTTTTGCTGCTCCATTTCTTTTCCCCTTCTTATTCAACAGCTTCTTAGATTTCTTTCTAAAAGCTACAAGCTGTTTAATAGACTATGGAGAGTCTTTGTCCCTAGTAGCCTTTGCCAGCTTTGAGAGCTGTTTCTTAAAACTCAAGCAATCTGAATCACACCAGGTTCTTTTTATCTTCATAGAGTAAAAGTATCCCACTTTTAGTAGCTAAATTGCCCTGTAACTTTTTAGTAACTTTGGTAGATACATATAAAATTGGCAATGAATCCATATTAAGATCTAAGAGTTGATTCCTTAAGGCTATTAAATCACTTGATACAATTTTCTCTCTAACTTTAGACTTCACTGCTGGATTCCACTTGATTTGTCTTGCATTGATCATCTCAAAGGCAGAGACAGTTCCCAGTCTTTCAGAGGACAACTGTGGAAGATTGAATAACAGGTGGTGATCATCTTCTGATCTAAGAGCCACTGTAAAATTGCTAAAAAGGGCTTCATTTAAGCTTGGCACTGCAATATAGTTAATAACGTTACATTCGCTAGAGGAGGTAAATATAAAGTGATCTTTCAGGTTGCTCCTACCCACAGCAATTCAATATCTTATGCAGAAATATGTTTAATATTTCAAAAGGTTTACAATCAGAAGAATTTCTTACTTTAGACTATCTAGATGAAGATAATGGGTGGACTGAGTTTACTAAATTTGTTTTGTAACATGTCATGAGCCTTAAGGGAAAAGCAGGATGAAAATAGAAATAAATAAATTAACAGGAAAGGTTAACACATCCCAATGAGAGAAAGGAGGTGGGAGAGCTGGTGAGAGCTTTTCAATAAGCAATTTAAGCTCTAATCTTAAAGATCCATTTCAGAAAGCCAGTCCCAATGGAGGCATAAAAACATTCATAGCTAGTAAAATAAAGTTATTTGGGAAGCCTGTACAAACAAATTATCCAGTGTTAAGATCTTAATTGTAGTAGTATTAAATCTGATGATGATGGCCAGCTCATTTTCCACTCTGTCTTTCTATAGCTGTTTGGCTGCTCCTTCTAAACAGAATTCAAAATCCCAATGATAAAAGATCATTTTTCATAGGCCATTATTCTTACAAAAAGGCTAAGTCAAATAGTGAGGGATAAATTGTGATAGATAGCTCCTGAATACCAGGTCTTCAGATTTGTTTGTACGATCTTCAATATTCCAAGATAAAAATTTAATAACAGTTTGATAAAAAACCTGATCCCAGCCACCTAGTCATTTTGCATTACCACCTACCACCTGAAACAAAAGGCATTTTCAGACGTGACGGGCCTCTGGGCCCAGCACACTGAATTCTGGACCGGGATCGTTCTCCAATCCCAGTCAGTGATGAAGCCTGCTGGCCTTCAGACCTGCCGGCCGCTTCAATATTTGGAATCAGGGAGGGGGCAGAGCCAGGGCAGGGCTGAGTGTGTTTCCTGTGGTGAACATCTGGTTGGTCTCAAACAGACGTTCTAGTGATCACAGCCTCCCCACAGTGTTCACCGTGGTTCAGTGGGGTTCACTGTGAGCCTGTAACATCTGAAAATACCCAAAGAGTAGTTGTAAATAACTGGATCATCAAGGTTATAAATATGGCCAGGTCTACTGGGCCTTTGCCTTCCTTACTCTTTTCCCCCCTCTTTTTTTCTTTTCCATATCATGAGTGGTTGGATCTGAAACTGCCCGATTTAATTTCACGTTTATACAAGGATGTAATTCTGGTTTCTCTTTAAAAAGCTGTTCTGATTATAATATTAGTTGCTACAAAATTTTGTTGCTACAAAATTTCATTCTGGTTATTTATTCAGTGACTTTCATTTCTCTTAACTTTCATATTGGTTGTCCTCTACGTTCAAGAGTGTTCCCCTACTCAAAGTAGTCTTAGATCCCTAAAACAACTGGCCTCTAGGGATCACCATTTGGTGAGTGTCCTTAGACCTTCACCTTTTGGCAGTTACCCACAGGTAGACAGGCAGGGACGGATTGGGAAATCAAAGTGACCTGGGAAAATCTAGTGTTAGTGGCCCTGGGCCACCGGCAATGCCGCATGCGCGCCGGAAATGGGCCCAGGGGGCGTGGCTGGGGGCGGGCAGAGAGCACCAGATTTTGGGCCTATCAGAGCTGAGTCCCCATACTCAGATCCTCAGCAGCCTGGCAGGGGCGAGTGGGAGGTTATGGGGGGAAGGCAGGGGGGAGACTGCCACTGGTGGGGTACTGGCCCTCATTTCAGTGCTCTGGCTCCACAAATCACTCTGTTTAAGTGCTCAGTGGCCCCCAACTGAAAATCACTCTGTTCCTTGCTATGCATCCTACAGTAAAGCTTCTTCATTCCTACACCAGCTGCACTAGTATTCCACAGGCACTGTGTTTAGCTTAGCAAAGAGAAGACTAAGGGGAGAATTGATACCAGAATTCCTACCACTCAGGCCCCCACGCAAGCCCAGCCAGGCCAGGCCTCAGGCCCCCACGCAAGCCAAGCCTAGCCAGGCCCCAGCCCCCCCCGCAAGCCCGGCCCCCATGCAAGCCCAGCCAGACCCCAGGCCCCCCCGCAAGCCCAGACCAGCCAGGCCAGGCCTCAGGCCCCCACGCAAGCCCGGCCTAGCCAAGCCCCAG
>QEPC01006548.1:939055-972406 GCA_003113815.1 Sphenodon punctatus | reverse complement strand
CCCCAAGCAAGGACAGCTGGCCCCAGCAGGCGCCCACCCCCCCAAGCCCCCAGCCAGGCGGCCCCAGAACCCACCTGTTGCCTTCTTCTGCCGCTGCAAGTTGTAGCGGCTGCGTAGAGCGCTCTGAGCCTCCTGCTCCTCGCTCACACACTCTGGCCATGAGTCTTGCTCTCCCGGAAGTTTCTTTTATACTTCCGGGAGGGAGCGCTGAGGCCAGACTGTGTGAGGTGGGGGGGAGGGGACTCAGGCCGGCCCGTTCCAGGCTGTGGTGGCCTGGAACGGGCTGGCCTGAGCCCTGCCCCCCCCCCACGTGGGACCGACAACCATTAAAAAAAATATTAAAATTTTAAATAAATAAATAAATAAATACATTTTAAAAAGCTGCAGTGGGTTCAATGGCCAATCTGCCCCTGTAGACAGGGTTCTTTTCTGATTAAGGGTTTGAGAGCTGCTCTAGTTTTTGTCAGAAGCATAGCAACATACATGCCCAATCAGTCTCTGCGGGTAGATGGGCTCTTACCTTCTTCAGGGCTTCAGAGCTGCCTCAGTTCTCAGCAGCAGCAAGCAGCATGCAAGCCTAATAAGCCTTTGCAGATAGGTGGAAACACTTTCTGCCTCAGGGCTGCCGCAGGTCTCACCAGCAGTAAAGCAGCAAACAAGCACAACCTATCAAAGACCAAAATAAATCCCCCAGTGTACATTAGCAGTGAAGGCTTGTTCCTGCCCCCATAAACACGGAGAGATAGTGTGAAAGCTTGAAGTCAGTTACCACTGACAACAGAAGAGAAAACCAGGGTGACAAGCCGGGTCTGCTACTTGCTACACCTATCCCATTGTGCATTTATGTGGTATATGAGAACATAAGAAGTGCTGTACTGGGTCAGACCAATGGTCCATCAAGCCCAGAATCCTGTCTCCAACATTGGCCAGTCTCTTTCTCTTGGAAGAAATATCCAACAGGTCACAATGGGCAATCCATTCGCTGTTGTTACCGCCCCCAAAAGTAGAGGTTACATTCCCCAAAGCTACTTGGCTAATAGCTTTTAATAGCTACCCTCCAATTCTGTGGTACTGTGGTACAGTGACAAATTTTAGTGCTAGGGTAAAAATTGCCAATAGTAGGCCTGCAATTTCATATTTGAGATCTTTCTGAACCCTGGAATGAATACCATCTGGTCCTGGAGATTTGTTACTATTTAGTTTGTCAATTTGCTCCAGAATCTTCCCCAGAGTCACACTTATTCAGGACAGTTCTTCTGATTCTTCATCTACAAAGGGTGGGTATCTCCACAACATCCTCAGCGGTGAAGACCAAAGCAAAGAATTCATTCAGCTTTTCTGCAATGTCCTTATCCTCCCTGAGCACCCCTTTCACCCACTGGTCATTTAATGGCCCAACCGATTCTCTAGCAGGCTTCTTGTTTCTGATGTACTTGAAAACGTTTTTATTACTATTTTTTGCATCTTTAGCGAGTCACTCCTCAAATTCCCTCTTGGCCTCTCTTATTAATGTTTTACATCTAATTTGGCAATGCTTATGCTCTTTCTTATTCTCTTCATTAGGACTAGCTTTCATTTTTTAAAGGATGTTTAATAGCCTTGTTAACCTCCCCATTTAGCCACACTGGCAGACATTTGGTCCTCTTGCTAGCTTTTATTTTGTGTGGAATACATTTAATCTGTGCTTCCAAGATAGTGTTTTAAATAATCTCCATGCCTCTTCCATGCATTTAACCCTCCCAACTGCTCCTTTTAGTTTCCCTCTGACTAGTTATGGCATTTTTTGCATAGTTCCCCTTTTAAAAGTTAAAAGTTACTGTGGTCGGGTTTTTTGTGTATGTGTCAATCAACCTTCTATAGCTATGTCAAATGTGATTCTATTATGATCATTATTACCAAGCAGCTCTACCACCTCTACCCCTTGCACCAGGCCCTGTGCTCCACTTAAGACTAGATCTAAAGTAGCTCCTCCTATCATAGGTTCCAGAACCAGCTGCTCCAAGAAGCAGTCATTTACGGCATCTAGAAAGTTTACCTAATACTGCAGGATTATGTTGATCGTTTAGCCAATATCCAGTTTAGTAACAATTTAGTACATTACGTTTCCTTTTTGGTAGTTACCGGCTCTTGTGAGAGAACTGAGTGATTTCTCACAGTAGTTATTATGTGTAGTACTCCCTCCCTCAGCACGTTCCTTCCCTCCCAACTTTCAAAATTTCCTGAAAACCCTCTCTTCCTCTTGAAATTAAACTAAGCACATGCACCTGCAATTGATGTATCCTTGTGTATCCCTATGTATTCCTTCTCTCAGTGGCATAGCTAGGTTGAACTAGACTCTGGGGCTTCCACTTCCCCTCCCCACAGGAGGCCTCAGGGTGTTGTGGGGCACCCAGGCTCATGGGCCCCAGTGTAGCTGTATCTCCTCTCCCTGTTATGGCTCCACCTGTGTCTCCTCTTCCTTCTCTGTTCTAGATTGTAAGATCAGGGACCTGTGTCAAATCATGATTGTTCAGTACCAGGCACATTGCTTGAGTTATATAAATAATAATAACCATAACAGTAAAAGCAGTGTCCCCAACCCAGATTAGCACAGACACAAGTTAAAAATCTCTGTCCTGAAAAGCCATATTTGGTAAAAGCACAGACATACACTGTAAAACCATTACAAACCTGCACTGCTTAGGACAAACTGTATTACTGTATGCATTTTATGTCTTAATAATTGTGAACTGTTTATGTGCCAAAGTTTGATAAAATATTTGAGTAAAAAATAGCAACCGAACCCATTAGTTTGCATTAATATTTTATACATAAAGCATCAAGTTTAACTACTGATTCCTTTGTTCACTTTTCCTCTCCTTTGCCTCTGGCTAATCATTTTGTGTAAACCAGCCATATACAGTAACTATAAATTGCATTGCATTGTGCGGCTTACAGTAAACCATGGTAATTAAATAGGGCAAAATAAAATCTCCCCATGCAAGGCTTTATGAATCTTCTCCTGCCCCACTTAATGTTTATATGCCTCCTGTTTCTCAACTACTGTAATGACCCTGCAAAACACACACTAAGAGAATTGATATTTATATTCACCTAAAGATAACACATTGTTTATCTCCCACAGCTTTTATGGTGGGCTTGTTGTTTCGATGTTAAAATTCACAGAATAAAACCTAAGACTAAAAACCCTCTGAAACATAGCCAGCGACAATATGTGACACCAAAAGCCTGCAAAGAGGAGGGGGGCTTTGAGAACACAAAATATGGCTCTCTTTTGCTGCTAGACTGAAGTTGGGAAGCCATGCTGGCAAAATGCAAATGTAAAGTATAAATCAACAGTTCACGAGACAAGAACAAATTAGAATCCCCGTATAACATAATAAAATCCGGGGGACTTGTTATTGCAGGTACAAAGTGCAAATAGCAACATAAATATTATTCAGTGATAAATATCAGTGCACAAACGTATAGACTCTATAAAATCCAATTGAGTTAAAACAGACAACTATAAAACTTCTCAGACCCATGCAACACTAGAGCCAAAATATGCACGTTAAAGTGGAAGTGTCTTAATCCATTTTTTTTGTAAATGAAGGTGGGTATGTGTCTGTTTACAGAGAGAAGATGTGGGAGGGATAACATCTTGAACTCCCACATGGATTGGCAGGAATTATTAATGTAAATCTTCTGTCCTTTTTCTATAGAAGGACATGTCCCTTAGGGCTTTATTCTAATTTGAGATACGCAAGTATGCATTTATGCATATCTAAAGTTTGTGCTTTGATCTGTACATACAGGGGAAATACAGGTTGTTCTTCATCAACAACCACATTTTCTGTTGGCATTGGTGAGTGTTATGACTGCCATTCAGCAGATATGAGCTATATAAAAATAAATAGTTACAAATGTGACAATATAAATAGTTACAAATGTGACATTAAAAGAGGCCAAACAACACTCCCATAACAAAAAGAAAACAAAAACATCCCCCCACCCACTACTCGTCTTCCTTGCCGAACGTCTGGTGGAACAGCCAGGTCTTACAATGTTTGCGAAAGGAAGGGAGATCTGGAGAGAGGCGGACCCCAGCAGGAGGGAATTCCACAGCTGAGGTGCAGCCACTGAGAACAGGTTGCCACCTGACAAACCCGGGGAACATCCAAAAGGGCACCCCCGGATGACTGTAGGGGGTAATCACCAACATTTTGAATCGGGCCTGGTAAACTATAGGCAGCCAGTGCAGAGAATGGAGCACTGGTGTTATATGCTCCCAATGGCCCATCCCCATTAGGAGGCGGGCTGCCGCATTCTGCACCAGCTGCAGTCTCCGGGATGTCACCAAGGGTAGCCCCACATAGAATGCGTTGCAGTAGTCCAATCCCGAAGTGATAAATGCATGGATGACGGTGGCCAGGTCAGAGCCTGAAATATACGGTTGAAGATGACGAACCAGATGTAGTTTACAAAATGCACTCCTCACCACCACCGCTACCTGGGCATCCAGACAGAGCTGTGTGTCAAGGAGCACTCCCAGACTCCGGGCCTGAGGGACCAAGGAGGGATGCACCCTATCAATGATGAGGGCCTCCACTCCTTCACCCCTCCCCACTAGGGGTGAAATAGCAAGTGACAGCGATAGCTTTTTTTGTCAGTAATGGCCAATTCAACACCACTTTAATGACACAGCAACCCCCATTGAAGCAATGGCACTTACTGATATTTGGTACCGCTATTCACTGAAGCATGTCACCCATTTCAGCCCTTTTGAAAGTGTTGGAAACTTGCGGGATGTGTTGTGAACCTGCGTGAACTGCCATAAAATCTCAAAAACTGTCATAAAGTTCCATGAACTTCCGTAAACTGTCATAAACGTTATGGGGGAATTGTCACAAATTGTCGTAATTGTCACTAAAACTGTCGTAATTGTCGCAAATTATTGTGAACTGTCGTAAATGCCACAAAGTGCTGTAAACGGGCACAACTTCCGAAAACTGCCATAAAATGTTGCAAATTTCAATAAACTGTCACAAATTGCTGTGAAGTATTGTAAATTGCTGTCGGTTGTCATTGGACTTGTGGCATAAAAGCCAAAAAAGCAGCAGCACAAAGCAGAACAGTAAATAATGCTGCCGCTTCAGGCCTACTCCCTACCAGCATCACCTCCATTACTGTTTCAAATTGACCAACTGCCACAGGGTTGCCATGTCTAATAGACTGAGGGTAATTTCAGACATTACGCATCTGAAATTCACCCCGGCGGATCCACAGTCAAACACGGGCCGCATTTGACTGTGGTGCACGTCTGTTGGCTCACCGCCAGATGTGCACCACAGTCAAACGTGGCCCGTGTTTGCATTCACCACACTTCTGGACCTCCGGACGTGAGGAGGTCGAGAAGTGTGGTGAAAGGCCACCACGGCCATGGTGAACAGACATCTGGTTACTTACAGTTCACCGCGGTCAATGACTTTCACCACTGCCCGTGATTGCGGCAGTGGCCAAATTGGCCACTGCCACCGCCTGTCAAGAGGGGGGAGGGCCACTGGGGAACGCAGGGGGCGGGGCCATGCCGCAGCATGTTGCGCTGCGTGGCCCCACCCTCCGGGTGTGTGTGTGCTGCTTTAGACGTTATGGCCGGGCGCTTTCACCACAGGCCGTGGGGTGGTTCAGACCACGGCCGGGGGCAATGGGGCACACGTCTGTTGGCGCGCCGCTTCACCCCCGGCCGTGGTCTGAACCACCCCATGGCCCGTGGTGAAAGTGCCCAGCCCTAACGTCTGAAATCACCCTGATATATACCCAAACATTGTTTTTAGTATTTTTTCCCATGAGCAATAGACCAGATTGGGCATGTATTGTAAAAGTTGCTGATGCATAGCCTCTGTATCCAGAGGAACTCAGGCTGCAGGTTATTGAGGATGCTTCATCCACCTCTATGCATCCAGCCCATTCTATAGACAGACTAGACTAGATGGCCGAAGCCATGGCCCAAGTCTCTCGTGGGTAGCTACTGCTAGTGACCTTGAAGGTGCAAGCGGCTGCTGCATTCCAGAGAGCACAAGGATTGCAGTATTTGACTTGTAATGTAAAATTGAGGAGAAACAACTAGTGTCTCTCTCTGGCCTGCTTTTTGGGTGTCTGTATAGAGGAGCATGTGCAGTCTTGCTCAACAAGCATACATCTTGACAATAGAGTGATCACCCTATAACAGCCATATGGACTGTTACTATGGGTGTTTTCGCACGGCACTGCTGGGTGGGGGGATGGGTGTGTGCCGGCGGTGGGTGGAGTTGGGTGTGCTCCCTTCCCCATGCATGCTCCCTTCCCCATGGGCGCACACCCACCTCTACCCACGGAGCCGCCTCCATTTTGTCAGATGGCTCCGTGGGTGGGTGATGGGTGGAGATGGGTGTGCCCAGGGAGAGCACACCCATCCTCCACCCACAGCGTGTGCATGGATGCCCCCCACCGCCACTGCACACCTGCCTACACACCCAACGGGTGTGTGGCATCCGTGCAAAAACAGTCTATTGAAAACAGTACTCAGGCAACTCCTGGATATCATACACTCCCAGAATTCTTGGTCACATCCTAGACTTCCTTAGTGTAGTAGTGTGATCAATCGGAGTAGCCATCTAAGTTAATTGACTTGTGCTGTCAATATTTAGACTTCAGCTGTCATTGCCACCTGACTGGCGGACAGAGGAGACAAGGCACATGAGTTGGAACTAAACGGGCAGCAACCTTTTATTAAGCCAATTAGAATTCAGTAAATTTATCCAGCCCAGTGACTCCTAGGGGTCAGGGGCCTTTGATAGGCTTTCTTGGAATTTACCTGCCAGCAATACCCCAGTATCAGGGACAAAACTCTGTGGACACTCAGATAACTACTGGGGCGTTCTTCCCTGGGGGAAGAGGAGGATACAACATTGCTCACTGACCATTCAACCAAAAGAATGGTGCTGCTATTCTCCCTGCAGGATGACCAAGCCCTCTACGCTGCCACTGAGTATTATTTATTTATTTACTGTTTTTTTACCCCATCCCCTCCTGCTCAGAGAGCAGCTTGGGGCAGCTTACAAAGTGCATAAATAAAACATAACCAAAACACATAAAATATCATTAAAATATTAAAAATAAACTAAAAGAGCAGAACTCCCCCCTCCCCACCCCACTCTACCCATCTCCCTCTCCAAAGACCCAGTGGAACAGCCAGGTCTTACATTGTCTTCGGAAAGAGGGGAGGTCCAGGACCAGGTGGGCCTCCATTGGGAGGGAGTTCCACAGCCTGGGAGTGGCCACCGAGAATGCCCTCCCCATCGTCGCCACCTGGGCAACCCAGGGGACTTCGAGTCTGGCGTGCCTGGCTGACTGCAGTGGCCGCAGTGCAATCTGGGGCCTGAGGCGGTCCCACAGGTAAGCCTGGCCCAGGCCATTTAGAGCTTTATAGGTAATTACCAGCACCTTGAATTGGGCCCAGAAGATAACGAAGCACTGGTGTAATGTGCTTGCAGTGACCCATTCCCGTTAAGAAACAAGCCACTGCATTCTGCACCAGCTGCAACCTCCATACCGTCCCCAAGGACAGCCCCACGAAGAGTGTGTTGCAGTAGTCTAGTCTAGAGGTAATAAAGGCATGAATGATGGTGGCCAGATTCAAGTCCGAAACATACAGCCGCAGCCGCTGTACCGGATGTAACTAGCGAAATGCTCCCCCTGCCACAGCCTCCACGTGGAGATCCAGGCGGAGCTGCGAGTCAAAGGGACAAGTTCTACTCCTAAGGGGGGATGCTTTGGTTTGCAATTTAACTTACTTAAACACTGGACCAACTGCCACAGGGTTGTCATATCTAATGAATCCAACTTTAACATCAATCCAAGTTTTTACATGCTCTGCTGGTTGCTCAACCAGGAAACCATAGGTTGGAAGCACTATTGCAACGCGCTCTACGTGGGACTGCCCGAGAAGCTGGTCTGGAGGCTGCAGCTGGTGTAGAATGCCACGGCCCGTCTCCTTACTGGGGCGGGCCGCAGGGAGCACATGACACCTGTGCTCCAGGTTCTGCACTGGCTGCCTATAAAGCACCGGGCTAGGTTCACGGTGCTGGTTTGGACCTTCAAAGCCCTCCACGGCCTGGGACCTGCCTATCTGCAGGATCGCCTCACTCCCTATGTGCCTGTGTGTCCCCTGAGATCATCCGTGGGGGCCTTTTTGGAGGTTCCCCGGGCATGACGGTTGGCCACTGATGTGAGATCTTTTTCGATGTCTGCCCCTGTGCTGTGGAATTCACTCCCGGAGGAGGCTCGGTTGACCCCCACCCTCCTGTCATTTAGACGTTTGTGTAAGACCTGACTGTTCCGCCAGGCTTTTGGTGAGGGGGGGGGGGTTAGGGTGAGGGGGGAGGGTTTGGGGGAGGTGAGTTTTATGATTTGTTTAAAAATTGTTGATTTGTTTTTAAATGTTTTATTGTGAAATCTTGTGCTGTTTGCCGCCCCGAGCTGCCTTTGGGCAGGAGGGGTGGGATATAAGTTTTAAATAAATAAATAAATAAATAAAAACTATGAGAAAAGTGAACAGGAAAAAAACCCTTGTTCCATGTAGGGTCAATAGGGAAAATTCATAGCTAATGGGAAAAAAAACTTTCACCAGACCCAAGTAGCTTGCAGTAATTTGTACAAGAGGGTGGGCTGGGCAGGCTGGGTTCTGCTGTTTGATAGCCTCAGCTGGTTTGGGCTTTATAAATGCTTGGAGCACTCTCGCCTATCGTGAAAACACCCTGCCTGTTGTCAGGAGAATCAAGTGACAGCCAAGCCACTTCCGAGCTTTTCTGGCCATTGCCTGGCATTTCTGCTTGCCATCTCAGTGGGAGAGTCAACACTCCCCTTGCCACAACTGGCAGGGTGGCACTGGTAAAGATTTCTTCTACTCGTGCGTGTTTTCACTAGTTAATGGAACATTTGGATCTCCTCAACTCACAATAGCGAGCAGTTAGTCCCTTGACTAGTTCTCTTCATGGTAGTGAAACTAGTCATGAAAGTAATGCTTGTCAATTAATGGAAGTGTAGTAGGAATATTCAGGGATACTTTGTTTAGAGTGGAAATATTCTTTATTGACCTACTATATGTAAAGTAGGTCCAATATAGAACTGTGAACCCAAATTCAGGTCAACTCCTAAACTTATGTCAAATTAAGATCCAAACCTGCATCTCATGGCTCAAGCCCATCTCTGTATTCTGCTGAATGGGAACATGGCACCAGTTCTTTGACAATAGCAACTGTATGACTGAGTTTACCTACATTTATCTGTTTTGGTATCATCTCATTGCTCACTTAACGTATGCTTGATTTCTTTTTTGCCTGTTTGTTATACATAAACTTGAGGTTAAACTTTTTATTCTGGTGTACTGATTTGCAATATTTTTTTCATAAGTAAATATCCAGTCAGAGAAGACCACATTTAAAAGCAAACCATCTAATTGGCAGGTCAAATTGCATTGCAAATGGAAATGTTTGGAATTTAGGGACCAGTTGCAAATGTATTGTACCATCAGTCGCCTAGATATGATGCCCTCTTTTAATACATCTTTTTAATTTAGGAGTGATGTGAATGGGCGCCAAAGGTCAGTTCAAACTCTCACTGGAGTGAATGGGAATCTTTTCATTGGCTTCAAGGACAATTAGATGAAATCCTATGAAGGAAGAACACTGCAGGGTCTTTGGGACAGGGAAAAATATAGAGCACATAGAACACATTATATTATCTCTCAAATGACTATTCTGTAATATTCTTTCCCCACAAAAAATACAACAGGATATACCTGATATTTTAAAAATATTACACAATCTGTCTAGTTGGTACCATTATAAGTGTTTCATATTTTTAAAATTGCTGACAGGTCAAAAGCTGCATTTTCTTTTTTTTAAACAAAATGTACTTCTCAGCTAGTCCTGGTTGTAGATTCATATTTACCTTCATTCCACTTCTGTTGCTGTAAATTATTTCTCTCAGCATTGTTGAATCTTGAAACATAGGTTAGAGAAAATGTTATTTATGTTTTAAGAAAATTGGTTCCAAATGGTTTAAGACTTCCTGTCTGACTCTATTTATTTTCATACTGTCTCTCTACATGGACCCCAGTAAAATGAGGGGCATGTTTTAAACACACTAAACAATTGTCTAAAATATATTGAATACCTTTGTAAAAGGCAAAATGAAGGTATGGTAGTAGGAACCTTAGCAAAACAAGCTACTTTAAAGTGTGCTTACTTTATCATCTTCAGAGCTAGTGAGTTTCAATGGGGAGCCGATCCTGAGAACCTACACCTCCCCTTAATTTCAGTAGGAATCACTTGTGGCCTGTACTTTTCAGCACCAAACTGTAAAAAGGGTAGATCGTGCATTCCACTACTGTGCATGTGTTGTGCAAGCCCTGCTACGCTATATTAACACACCTGTATGCATTGCCTTTGTTTCATTAAAGCCCTTTTCACACAGGTGCTTTAATGACCCCCCCCCGCACATGTGTGCGTGTGGCCGTCCATGGGGACACTGAGGATGGTGGGTGGGGGTGCATGTGAGCTCCACCCACCTCCACCCACGCACAGAGCAATGGGCACCAACGCTGGTTTCTCCGTGTGTGGAGGTGGGGGGGTGGGGTCTGTGGGAACACACCCACACACACTGCCCACCTGCTGTGCTGCCCACCAATCCCCCCACGCACAGCGCCCCGTTTGAAAAGGGCCCTACTGTTGTATCCTGGTATAGCTACTACTGTCTCTCATTTTTTCTTTTAACATCTGATCTTCCCATTTCCCTGCCCACCTCATCTTGTCTTGTTTTTCCTTTTCATATGCATTTTAATTTTTTTTATTATTATTATTCTGCTACGCTCCTTTTAATTTTGTGTCCCTTTTTAATCTTCTGGTTCTTCTACTGCATTGCTCTGACTTTGCCCGAAGAACAGCCTTATTTTGCCTTCAAGCTTATATATTCTCACTAACAGAAGTTGGTCCAATACAAGAGATTGTCTGAACTACTTTTTCTCCATCTGTTACATTTGGGGTGGCATGCGCACAGTTTCTAGGCTCTTCACCATAGTGTCTAGACATTATGCAAGATGTCTAACACCTTTCACATCTGGTTTGATTTTGTTTTCATTGTTTCATGCACTTGGCTTATACATTAGAAAAATGGATGTTAAAGAAGTATGGTGTCCACTTGTACCAGAAGGATATGTAATCTGTGATAGTCTCAAGGTCCCATGGGAGTTTGTTTCTGTTTTAGTTTGGTTAGAGGTGTCCTTCAAAAATGCAGGCCCCTGTGCAAAATGGTATATCGGTGCACTTAGGTGCTCTGGTTCAGGGCCAGATTGCAGGTTGGTTCACTCTGAGGGGGGATTCAGACGTTCTGATTTGTGCGATTTTTTAAAAAAAACGAATGTTTCATGCCTGTCTGAACACCTAAATTCGATTAAATGGAGTCAATATCGCACTAAAGCAATGTGTGTTGAAAAGCTACTCAAACCTACCTTTTTGCTGTCCGTTTTCAATAAATCCGCACTTAACAGCAGTGTGAAAGCAACATCGTACTGGTTTTAACTAGTGTGTAATCTTTTCTGATGTGAATGCAACCGTGCTTTCAAGTGCGCTGTTTTACTCCTGCCCCTACCGGAAGCAGTGAGACCAGCTGGAGCCCTGTAGTTGCCTCGCTGGGTGCAGGCTGCAGCCAGCTTCTCCCCAAAAAAGTTCTTCCCCTCCATGTTTCCCCTCCATGCTTCTCCCCAAAAAAGTTCTTCCCTCCAAGGGACTTTCAATCATCTGCCTCTGCCTCTACCGTAGTGCTGCAGCAGTAGCAGCAGCGGGATACCGGAAAGAAACCAGGGAGAGAATGCGAGGGGCTTCTTTCCAGCAGCCTCAGGCTCTCCCTCTTTACTCCCTGATTCTACAAAGTAGCAACCTTTGCTACAAAGGTTGTAGCAAAGGTTGTTGCAAAGTTTGCAAAGTTGCAGCAAAGGTTGTAGCAAAGTTGTACTTTGCTACAAAGTAGCAACCTTCTGGCTCCCCACAGGCCACTTCCTGTAACTGAACCGTACTGAGCAGCCGGGTAAGCACGCACTACAAGAAGGTCTGAATGCATTATTTCGCTGTACTTAAAATCGGTATGGCATGCATGTGAATGCAACAGGACTTGTTAACAGCGAACTATTGAGAACCAGTTTTTAAAAATCCAGATAATTGCTGCACGTGTGATTCCCCCCTGAGACTCTAGTGGAATCTTTCCTTTTGCATGCCCCTGTGCAGGTGCAGCAGTAACATCACCAAGGGATGGCCCTCTCTCCTACATAGATGAGCTTTTTGACTGTTGTATTAGAAAGTTCTGTTTTGATCTCCATGGCATTCATCCTGGAGCTTCAGGGGAACTTTTAGATAACCTGGATCAAAAGCATTGAGCACAGGAGGACCATGACCATGAACTTGACCCAATTCTCAAATGCAAGCTAATGTGGTGTGTAGCAGGAGCTTGATTTTGTATCCTTGTACATGTGACCTGCTCCGTGACTGACTGCCAAGAATGACTGACTGACTGACTGCCATGAATGAATGACTGAACTGAAGCTGCAGCAGGAACAGGGATGGAAAATGAGTAGTTTCATCCCATTGTCTGATGCCCATCTCCCTAAACATGCTTGGTTACTCTTGAGTAGAATCCATTGATCAGGTTCTGCCATATCTTCTATTATAGGCACGTATTCATACTTGATCAGCATCCTTGTTCAGCTACATTTTCCCATCCTCTCCTAATTTCCTCCTCTTGCTGCAACTTCTTAATATTTTAAACATTCCATTTAACTCTGCGAAGTGTTTTGACTTCAACTTGGAAAGGCAGGATAAATATGAAGCTGAAGAATGAACAGTGGCATTGTCTCAGTAATCAGCAAATCTTGTCCTGGAGTTTTGTAGGTATCATTGTCTCAAGCAATGCATTTTGTGTGACTGAAAGTTTAAACAAGGAATCCTGTACAAATTTCAGATCAAACCATTTACTTAATATCTTTGTTGAGGAACTGGAAATCCATGGCAACTGTGCCTCATATTTCATTTCAAATCAGGCTGGAAATCCATTCCTCTAAATCTGCTACAGAGTGATCCATCGCTATTGTATCCAATTGGATCCCATGAGCCAAATTTATCCTTGCAGTAATTCAGCTGATTTAGGCTCCACCAACCCTGAATTTAGTCACCTGGTTTCTAGACAGCAGTCAATTGCCATGGAAAAGTATATTGTAATTTTACATCATTTTGATGGAGAGATGAACAGCATGTGAAGTGCTGACACTTACAGTACTTTAAAATAGATTTAATTATAAAATGTGAAAAATAAGTCTGAAAACTAAAGGTTAGAGCTTCTAGTTGACTGCTGTTTCCATTTGTCCCCCCTCCCCCGTTAAAATGATTCTGGTTGATTCAGATTAACTTACATCCAATCAGATATAAAGGACCACTTATTACTACCTTACAACAACCATTATTAGCCTTCTTTTTCAGTCTTATAATTGTTGCATGCAGCATGCAATGCCAGAGGGAAGGGAAAGGATTGAAATTCAAGCTGAATTCATTTTGTAACTTCTCCAAGTGGGACCCTAAGGGAGCTGAAGGCGCTTTCTCTTTGTTGTCTGTATTCTGACATTATCTTCAAGTGCCATAGTTAAATAATGAGCCTACCTTGTACCCCTTCTTGCTAGAGCAAAACAGCTTCTCCTAGCAGATCTAGCGCTCCATATGGCTTCAGAGGGTATCTTGTCATCCAATAAGATTAAAGGTGGAAACTTCTGAGATGCTTTTTTCTTTTTCTTTTTTGAATTTTAGCTACTTATAAATGATTTTGTTAATACTGAAGCATTTGTATCTGAATCTCTTATGCTTTTCAGATCCGCTTTAAAATGTGCAAATGGACCTGCATGAAAACGAAACCTTCCAAAACCAGGGAAGAAACCTAGACCTAGATTCTGCAAGTAAAAGCATGAGAGCAGACCACTGTGGTCAGTGGGATCCTAATGGAACTCCACACACAGGAAAGGAACTTTGAATGGTTCCTCTGCTTGCAGGATTGGGCCCTTCAGTTGTTTTTATGTAGCAAATATTTGACTCTCTGCACGATTCTTGAAATGTCAGACAAACCCTTAAATATCCGAGACCAGCACAAGAAGTTAAGAAATGTGAATGGAAGAGGAACAAGCTGGTTTTTATACTACTTTCCTGCATACTAAATCTAGTTCTTTTTACGGAAACAACATTTAAGTTTTTTTAAGCAACAAAGACCATCATCATGGGACAAGGTAAGACCTAGGGTAATTTTAGACGTGACAGGCCGGCAGGCCTGCCACGCTCAACCATGGACCGGGATCCGTTTCAGATCCCAGTCAGGAATCAGTCCGGCCGTGCATTAAACGTGCCAGTCTGATTCCCACAGGGGATCGGGGAGGGGCTGCAGGACACTACATGTGGCCGCACAGCCCCACCCCCCTGCGCTCCGCCGGCTGTCCGCCCTCCAGGAGATGGGCGGGCGCAGCAGCCAATCTGGCTGCTGCACCCGATCCTGTCCCGTGGTCGGGACCACGATCCAGCAGGACTGAAGGTAACAGATGTTACCTTCGGCCCTTTCCAGATTGTGGCCAATCCAACCACGGTTGGGCTCGATCCCATCATGATTCTGGACCTCCGGGCGGCTGGAGATCCAGAATCATGGTCAATTTGATTCCCACCGGAGGTTCACTGTGGTGAACATCTGACGGAAATCAAACAGACGTTACCGGAATCACGGCCACTACAGGGGATTCACTGTGATTGACTGTGATTCCGTAACGTCTGAAATTACTACTAGTCTATGTTCCCTCTGTGAAAATGGGAAGATGTTAAAACGAAAAAACACCACCACCACCTTCTCTTGGAACTGCCACAGTTCTCCTCAGCTGATCTCACAAATGGCGGTGAACATTCTTGCCCTGATCCTGCAAAGCATAAGCATGAATATTTCCACTGACTGTAGTGGGACTATAGATGTGCTTAAACAGAATCAGAGTTAGGATTCTAAACCCAGGAGAGGAAAGTTGAGAGATGAATTTTCAGCAGAAAACTTGATCTTTGAAGCAGGGAAGACAAATTAGGGGGTGTCCATAGGCAACTCATATGGGGACATGGGGTGGTATTTGCCCCCCCAGATTTTCAGAAGCCCTACAGTACCCCTGCCTAGCCACTTCTCCTCTGCCCCCTCCCCTCCCCACTTACAACAGTTACTAGTCACCTGGGGGCATCAACAGTTTCTTCTCTTCCCATTATCCAGAAATTAAGCTCAGGCATATGCTTTGCTTATTTTCCCTTCCCTGGTAATTAAATACTGTCAATGTAACATTAGCCTGGTACACAGGTGGCCAAGAGATAGACTGGGATCCACTGGTGAATCACAAACAGATCACAGTGTGGGCAAGGGGGACCATCCCCTGAGAGATCGCCTCTGGGGAGGATAACAGGACTGGTGCCCTAGGGAGTGTGTCTCCTAAGAGAGCTCCTTGGGCATGGCAGAGGGGTGCTCCTCTCCACTCCTGAGATCAGTTATTGAAGTGCCCTAGACTGGGGAGCCAGCAGGAGGGGTCCCTTCCTAGAACGCTGGAGCTAGCCAGAGGGGTCCATCCTAGTAGATTACCTGAGGCTGGCACCTGGATCAAGTAGGTCACAGGTACCAGAAATGAGGCTACCCTTTATTCTCAGATTATTTTTTAAAACGTTCTTTTTATTGTTTATGTATAGCTGTATAAACACATAAAAAGGCAAAATAGATAGATCCATTAGATATAAACAAGAATAATACATAGCAAACTTCAATTTTCATTATGTACAAAACTTAAGGAACCCCACCATCCCACCCCACAAATACACCAGAAAAAAAACCCCAAACCTGATCCTATAAGGTGACAATTGTTAAAGTAACTAAATACATATGAATGTGAGAGCACAGTGGATGAATACAGCCTGCAGAGAGAGACATAATTTAAAATAGTTAAATTAGCTAACTGAATGCTATTCAATGCTTGCGTATTTGACCAGACATCCTCATATTTTTTCAGGCATTTCTATTAGACAAGATAGGGTTTTTTCCCCATTAATGCAGTGGTAGAGAACTCGCTCAGCCAATCAGAGCACACAGGAAGAAATTCAGACTTCCGCTTTCTTGAGATAAATCCCAAATTTTTGAACACATCAATGAAAAACATTGCACAGATTTATGACAAAAACACAGCCCTATCAACCACAGACTATTTGTCCATCAACTAAAGTATCCTTTCTCTGACAATAGCCAGTACCAAAGCTTTCAGAGGAATTTATTTATATTTATTTATTTATTTATTTATTTTACCAAATTTATACCCTGCTCTCCCCACCAAAGGCGGGAATGTTACAAAGACCTTGGAAGGCACCATTGTGAAATAGCCAGCCATTAGGGAAGATAACTTGCTAACTGCTCAAACTCAATACCTGGATTATGTATGCTCTGACCATCATAGTTTAAGTCCGTTTATATGTGTTTCTGTTTTCTCCATACACCTCATAATTCTGAAAGCCTCTTTTATGTCATATAAAAGGTTCCAGCTAATCCAAGATTTGTTCCTCAGAATTTATATTAATAAGAGTCAGGATTTTTTTTTTTTAATTGCCCTAACTTGTACCCCTTCCAAAGGACTTTCTAGAGGTTAGTACTGGAATTTGTAAATTTGTAAGACTAGATTCAGGTCAGGCCTAAATTGATTTGGACCAGTTTAATTAGGCCCCATCATGGGTACTATATAGTGAGTGGTCTCTGTGGGTGTTTTTAGACAAGTGCCTCCTCACACATAACCCACACGCAGCATGCATCATAGGTGGGGAGGTGCTTAACTAAAAACGCCCTGTGTGATTTATTTATTTATTTATTTATTTATTTCAACCCTCTTCTATCCCGCACCCTCCAACTCACATGGCAGATCAGGGCAGCTCACAGTCAAAATGTAAAAAATATGCAATCTAAAATATCTCAAACAAATAATATAAAATTACGAAAACTCATTAAAAGTGCAGAAATAAAAAACCTCCCCCCAGTCCCCCACCCCCACCCTTACACGTCTCCCTTACCAAAGACCTGGCAGAACAAATGGGTTCAGAAAGAGGGGAGGTCTGGGGCCAGGCGGGCCTCCATCTGGAGGGAATTCCACAGCCTAGGTGTGGTCACCAAGAACACCCTTCCCATCATCACCACCCGGGACACCCGGAGGACCTCGAGTTGGGCACCGCCGGTCAACTGCAGGGGGCACACCAAGGCCCAAGGCATGAGGCGGTCCTGCAGGTAGGCAGGGCCCAGGCTGTTTAGGGCTATATAGGTCCAGTACATATTACTGGAATGATTCCGTTCTGTTATCCATCATATTTGGAAAAATGTCAAGAAAGAATGTTTGGATAGATAATAGATAAATCAAATTCATAGTTGTTCTTGCCAAATTATGCTTCTTTTTCCCCAGAGTCATCTGGATGTGCAAAATGTATTTATTTATTTATTTATTTTATTTCAATTTCTAGGCTGCCCCCTCCTGCAACAGCAGCTCAAGGTGGCTCAAAACATGTTAAAAACATATAAAAATATAATATAAACATAAATAACCCATCAATCAATCAATAAATAAAATTGCAGTATAAAATCAATAATAAAACATACCCCAAGGTGGAGCTAAAAAAACACAACCCTCCCACCTCCCAACCCTCCACCAAAAGCCTGGTGGAACAGCCAGATCTTACACTGTCTTCAGAAAGAGGGAAGATCTGTGGCCAGGTGGCCACAGCTACTCCATGTTGCAGCTACTGAGAATGCCCCCCTCATTGTCGCCACCCGAGATACTCCGGGGACTCTGAGGAAGGCACTCCCAGCTGACCGCAGGGGCCACCCCAGGGCCCTGGGACTGAGGCGATCCTGCAGATAGGTGAGACCTATGCTGTTCAAGGCTTTATAGGTTAAAACCATCACATTGAATTGGGCCCGGAAGACTATAGGCAGCCAGTGCAAGAAACGAAGCACTGGTGTAATGTGCTTGCAGTTACCTGTCCCTGTAAGGAGACAGGCTGCTGCATTCTGCACCAGCTGCAGTCTCTGGACCATTGTCAAGGGTAGTGCCACACAGAGCGCATTGCAATAGTCCAGTCTTGAGGTGATGAAAGCTGTCACACCAGATATAATTGGCGAAATGCTCTCTTCACCATGACTGCCACCTGGACATCCAGGCAGAGCCATGAGTCAAGGAGCACCCCCCCGACTATGAACCTGAGGGATCAACAGAGGGCAGACCCCATCAATGATGGGTGCCACCACTCCTTTGGCCCCACCCACCAGCATCACCTCCATCTTGTCGGGATTCAGCTTCAGACGGCTTGCCCTCATCCAGTCCCCCACAGCCGTCAAGCACCGGGTAAGCACTGAGACTGTCTTGGGGGCCTATTCTGGAATTGCTGGGGGCCCTCCATAGCCCCAGTGCTCCCTGTTCTTGAGGCCCAGATTTTATGCCACTGCTTCTCATATTCATGTTGTCATCATTTCAAGTATATTCATGGACCCCATGTATTGGGGTCCTCTGTGTGGCCAGCCCAGAGAGGAGAGGAACCTGCACAATGGATCAGGCACAATGTGTGTATGGGGGGGGGGAGCATTTAATCAATAGGATTGCTAGTAGGCTGAATCAGTAGTTCCAAGAATTCTTTCCTGTGTTGCTCTATTCTGAGGCTTAAATATAACTCCATAACCCCACACAGCAACAAAGACATGCAAATAGATTCTATATCTGTGGGATCACAACCATACTTGAGGTCTCAACCCATAGTTTGGGAACCTATGGTAATTTCCCCTCTCCCTACCCATCATGTCCATCCAACTCATCCTCCCTCTTGCTTTCATTGGGCCCTTGATTAAATGCCCCCCCCACACACACACACATTGTGTCTGATCCATTGTGCAGGTTCCTCTCCTCTCTGGGCTGGCATTTTTGACTGTAGAAGCCATGCTGCACAGTCACTACATGATGGATGAGGAAATGTTTTGTAATCTCTGCCACTGTCTCAAGTCCCTTACTTTCCATTTCCACTCCTGGAGTTCTATCATTTGTGCCAATGGCATTATCTCTCCCTTTTACAGTGTCAGGAATGACCAATAAATCCATTGTTACCTGTCCCCTTGCCTTGAGGCTCAAGTTATTTAAGTTATTTGCTTCGCATCAGGGATAAATCTTCCTAAAATCTAAGCACCATCATTTTCTTCTACAAAATATTTTCAACCTGTTGAAAAAATTAAGAAGGGAAGAGGGGTTAATTATAAAAACAGAATGAGTCTAATGAGCTAACGGCCTTTTTTCTTTTCTTTCTCAAATCAGAGCACTCTCCTGAGGTACAGAAATTGAAGTATGGTATGCAGCAGTGTTTTCTCAATATAGTTCTTGTAAGGAAATCTTGAGAAAGCTACTACTGAGAAGAAATCCCATAGAGTTTATTGTTCACTTTTACTATTTCAAGTAAAAGCAAATCTGCAAAAGATCATCTGGCTCTACCCATAAGGTATTAAAGTAGGCATCATAGGAATCAAAGACTGGACACACATCCAGTGCAAATCAGTGAAGCACCATTGACTTCTGTAAAGCTAATAGTGATTTACACCATTGGTCTGGACAATCCTCCACCATTAAAGTCAATTGGAGTTTTGCGATTGACTTTAATAGCATCCTCTGCATATAGAATTTTAGAGTATCTAGCTGTGTTCTTAAGTACAACAGTCTTAATATGAACAGCACCTATGAAATAATACATTTCCTCTAATTTCAAGGGGGGGGGGGGAAGCAATTTTTGCTGTTGCTTACACTATGTGTAATACTTAATGAGTGGATGCTCATCATCCTGTGAGGTTCTGCAGGGTTTCATCTTGCTCCCCTCCTGTTCAATGCCAGGTGAGATTGTATGACTATTTGGAGTGAGGTGCCATCTATATGCTGATGACACCCTGCTCTTTCTGTCTTTTCCATCCAGCCCAGGTCCTGCAGTCTCGGTGCTTACTAAGTGTCTAGCTGCCATGAAGGCCTGGATGTAGAAGAACGGATTGAGTCTGAATCCAGACGATACTGATCATTGACTAACGGGGAAGGGGGTTGGAACACCCATCATTGATGGGGTGTGTCCTCTCCGTGATACTCAGGCACACAACCTTAGGATGCTCCTGGGTCCTGAGCTGTATCTGGAACATCAGGTCATGGCCATAGACAGGAGTGCCTTTCATCAACTCCACCTGGTGAGAAGGCTTGCAAACCTCTCTTTCAGATATGGATCTGACCCCAATCATCCCTACCTTCTCTTTGTCGAGGCTACACTACTGCAATGTACTCTATGTGGGGCTGCCCTTGAAGACTGTTTGGGGGCTGCAGCTGGTGCAGAATGTGGCAGCCTCTTGATGGGAGTGGGTCACTAGGCGCACATTAAAGTGGTGACCTAGCGTCTGCACTGGCTGCCAGTAGCATTCCAGGAACTATTCAAGGTGCTGGTTTGGGCCCTACATATCTAAAGGATCGTTTCCCCCCTTATGTCTAGGCCTGAAGCAAGAACAGGTGCTCTTGTTCCATTGGGAAAAAAAACAGTTTTTTGGGAGTGCTTTTGGCCATTTATCGGTATTTTCTGCTTCCACACTTCTGGTCCCATCGGTATCGGCACCTGTGATTTCCCATCATTTTTTGGTAATTAGTATTACCAGAAGTTACCAAAAAATATTGATAATACCAGAAATTACTGGAAATTACCAAAATAACAGAAAATAACAGAAAATCATAAAAAACATTGAAAATGTTGGTAGTTTTCCTCCTTGCGTGAATGAAGGCAAAGGTGTTGTTTCCTTTGGAAACAGCACTCACAGATTTTTAGTTTCAGCTCTACTTATGTCCCCTTGTGGCCTCTAAAGACAGTGGAGAGCACTCTCTTTCAAATTCCATCATTGGTCAAAGTCTATACGATCTAGGCACACACAGAGGTGTTCTCAGTGGCTGGAATTTCCTTCCCTTGGAGGTTTGGTAAAGCCCTAGGGCGTTTATAGAGGAGACAAAAAAGGCGGCTGATCCTTTGATCAGCTGCCTTTCTTGCCGCTCGTCTACATGCTTGGCCTGCTTTTTAATCCGCGTCGGAGGGAGCAGGCAATCCTGCCCCCTCCGACGCAGATTCCCGAAGTGCCGGCTTTACGTCACACTTCCTGGTTCCGCGGGCGAGTGCGCATGCGCAGAAGGGCGCGCATGCGCACTCGCACTCTGCGCCGTGTCTGAACAGCAGACACAGCACGCAGAGATGCCGCGGGGGAAAAGCCGGCATTTGGGCGATCCCGCTTGTAAGCAGGATCGTCTATAAACGCCCCTAGTCTGAGCATCTTCCAGAGGTTGTTTATTTGGCCAGGTATTTAACAGGCAAGGTTAAAATTTGGAGAGTTTTATGGGTATTTTATGTGGCTTTATCTTTATGCTTGTTTTTTGATGTTATGATAACTAAGCATCTAAATGGCCTGGGGCATTCTTATATCTGCATGTACCATCTCTCTGTCAAGTTCATACAGCAAGGGTACACAGAAAGGTGTTCTCATCAGGTGGCCCACAATTATGAAACTCCCTTCCCCTGGGGATCCATCTCAGTCTTAGCCTGGTTACCTTCCAGAGGCAATGGAAGACTTTTTATTTGGCAGGACATTTGGCAAGCAGGGATAGGGTTTGGGATAAGGGATCTTTTAACTGGCTTTATTTATTACTATATGATTTTGTGTATTGTAACCTGCCTTTAGCCTTTTGGATAGGGTGGGATGAAATAAATAAATCCAATGGCTTTTAAGCTGTAGAAAGCTGGAGGTCTGTTAATCCATGGCTGGTACCTTCTGACTTCTTATTTTCAACTGCTAAATCACATTCAAAGAAACTAAAAATACATCATCTTTCTCATAGAGCTTTCCCATGTTGACAATTGCTGTAGTTGCCACAATCAGATTTCTTGTCTTTCTTCAGTAGTATTCCACTTATTTATGTGCGGCTCTTAAAATGGGTTCCAAAGAGGCAGTATATAGGGTGCAGTTATTAAACACATTAAACCCATAGTCTCAACATCTATGAGTGCTTTCAAACGTGATGGTGGCCTGCTTTGCCACAGTTTCCCCTGCTTTGGCAGGGGGCCACCATCACATTAGAAAGCGGCTGAAACCCAGCCACCAGATGTTGGTATGGGATAGATCCCAACTGCCGTGGTGGCTAGCCTGGACTGCGACTTGGGGAAATCCCTGAATCACAGCCCACACTAGCCAGCACCACAGCTGGGATACAGCCACCTGACTGGGAGTAAAGCGGGATTTCATGTTTGGAGACTGCAGCTCGTGCAGAATGTGGCGGCCCATTTCTTTATGGGAATGGGTTGCAATTAACATATAACACAGGTGCTCCGTGTGCTGCACTGGCTGCCGGTGCCTATAGTCTTCTGGGCCCAGTTCAAGGTGTTGGTTCTTCTTACCTATAAAGCCCTAAATGGTCTGGGCCCCACTTACCTGCAGGACCACCTCCTCCCCTGGACTCTTATCTGCCCCCGTGGTCAACTGGGTGTGCTCTTTGCGAGGTCCCCCGAGTTTCTCTTGTGGCAACCATAGGGAGGATGTTCTCAGTGGCCACTCCGAGGCTGTGGAACTCCCTCCCCGGTGGTGGTCCATTTGGCCCCTGACCTTCCCTCTTTCTGATGACAATGTAAGACCTGGCTGTTCCACCAGGCTCTTGATGAGGGAAATGGGTAGTGGGGGGTTGGGTTGGGTTGGGGGTGGGGGTTAGCTCAGCTGTTTTTAATTTAGAGATTGCTGTTTATTTTTATACTATTTCACTTTTTATATTGTTTTTATGTTTTATATTATATTTGTGAGTCACCCCTCCTGCTATATAGCAGGAGTCACATTATTATTAATTATTAATTTATTATTATTATTATTATTCCCTAGGGCTTACAATCTGAGAGACGGGGGTTGGGGGGTGGGAGACGAAGGAAGGGGAACAGAGGGAGAGACAAGGTGTGTAACATTCACGAGGATGCGAGGTTCCAGATGCACGCGCTTGGCTTGGTTACGTCAAGAATGATGGCTGGTTGGTCCATGTGGTGAGGATATGTGTACACAGACCTTAGGTAACATATTGTACTGGATGGAGGGTATCATCAGCAGGAGCTAGGAAAGGGGAGCAAGAAGTCGGGGAGAGCAGAGTGGAAGAGGTGGGTCTTGAGGAGGGTTTTGAAGGTACGAAAGTAAAGTAAAGTAAATTCGTTTATTGTGTCCAGCAATTTGTTATAACAATAATAAAAACACATATACCAGTACAAATACACAAAAAGAAAGCATAAAACCAAAACCAATATACAAATATAATAAAATAAGGATATAATAATAATAATAATAATAATCTTTATTTGCGTAGCCGCAGGCTATTGCAAGTCATGACAGTACAAATTAAAATAAATCAGAAACCAAACGCCCATACATAATACCACATCGCCGGGTTTCTGGGCTTCAAATAACTATAATACTGGACAGGTTATTTTTGGAGCCTCCTCAAAGAAGCGCCCCTATTCCCTACTTAAACCAGAATGTACATTTGTGTCACAATAATAACAGAATAAAAATAAGGGTATAAAGTCTCTTACAAGGAAACTGAGAACACTATTTCCCTGGAATCCAGGGAACCAGTTCCAAAGGATAGATATATATCCAAAGCTAGCATATGTTATACACCATTACAAATTGGTTTTAGTTTCCTAAATACCCAGATTTATCAGCAAAAGAGAATGCTTAAGTAATTCACCCAATTTACTCACTGGGTGTTTTCCAAATTCTTTCTACACATCAAAGAAAGCAAGCGACTGATTTTGTCCTGGTCTGGTCTGTTACCTTAAGAAGACTTATCCGTTTTTCCTCCTCAGTCAGGAGAGAATTCTGAAATAAGGGTACAATCCAGCTTTCCCTAAGGTCTTTATAATTTCCTGCATGTCACATCTACACAGTCTATTCTGGTAGGGGGTTTGGTCTCCTCTTCCCTTCACAACGGCTGTTTCTACCAAGTTAAATCGCAGGAGTGTAACCAATCTCCTCAGACCTGGGTCATACAGCTGCACAAGATAGTGTTCCAAAGCACAGGTAGTTTTCACTTGGGCATAAAGGGGTGCAATTTTAGAAGTCGCAATTGCTTGCAAATCAATAGTTTCTGCTAAGCTTCTAACTTTCAACTTAAGCTCCACCCCCTCTATAGCATGCTCCAGAGCGTCCGGGACGTGGGTAGGTAGGGAAAAAGTACCTACCAAATCCTGAACTCCCTTCCACCATTTATACTGAATGGCCCCTTGATGTTCCTTTTCTTCTAAGGCCCTTTTTACACAGACGCTCTAACACCGATAAAATGAGTGTTACATTTTATTATACATGTTGCAGGGCGACACGGCAGCCAATCAGCAAGGGCCCTTTTCACACAAGCTGCCTCCACCCAGTTTCTCTGGGTGGAGATGGGTGGAGGCGTCTGTGTAAACACCACATGCGTTGGGTGTAGGTGGGTGTGTGCTCCCACGCAACACCCATCTCCACCCACCCACAGAGCAACGGACACCACTGCCGATTGCTCCGTGGGTGGGTGGTGGATGGAGATGGGTGTTGCGCGGGAGCAACACCGCAATTGGTGTTTACACAGATGCCTCCGCCCAGGGAAACTGGGTGTAGGCAGCTTGTGTGAAAAGGGCCTTTGCTGATTGGCTGCAGTGTCGCCCTGCAACATGTATAATAAAATGTAACACCCATTTTATCAGTGTTAGAGTGTCTGTGTAAAAAGGGCCTAAGTAACACTGGACTGCCAGGGGAGAAGATTTCCCCTGCAGTAACTTGCACCAGAAGCGCAATGCTCTAAGATTGCATTGGGATTGAACCGAAAAAAAACCTGTTTCAAGTCTGAGCATCGAAAGAGGAGTTGCTTTTGGAGCATGTAGAATATTCCTCAAGAAGTTGTTTTGGGGCACTTCCCACCACAAGGCATAAGTATGGAAGGTAAGTTATGTACCATACAGGAGCTGAGGGAGCACCTTGGCTTTGAAAACTGATATCACCAAGTCAAGAGGGGCTACAGGGGAAGAACGATACAGTTTAAGAATCCCTGCAGTAGATTGAGCTGCCTTAGCAACCCAGCTCTTTTGATTGACCCTCCAAGATAAGGTGGCTGAAAACGTGATCCCTAGATAGGAAAAATGGGATACCCGAGATAATTCTGGTTGTACCAAAACACATGATTTTAGATTTGGCAGCATTCACTGCCATGCGGTTTTGTGTACAAAACAGCTATGGCATCCAAACACTGCTGGAAACCATGCTTTGTCTGAGACACAAGTACCACATCGTCTGCATATAAGAGAATCGACAAAGGTCTCTTCTCAATCATAGGGGCGGGGGGGGTGGGGGGGTTAGCATGAGCATTCCCTACCTCATGGACTAGATCATTCATGAAGAGGTTGAACAAGAGTGGGGCCAAAAGCCAGCCTGGCCCCTGCCTAACACCTTGCTGGAGTGGGAACATTCCAGTGGTCCGCCCGTAGGGCCCCACTCTAACGACCGCCTTTGAGTTCTTATGGAGTGAGATTATTAGCTGCAGTAGGACTGGCTCAATCCCCAAATCAAATAGTTTCTTCCATAGGCAGTTCCTAGGCACCGAGTCAAAGGCTTTTGCCAAGTCTATGTGTGAAAACAGACATGATGCTAACCACCCTTGGTGGTCATTTATGCATGTTTCAGGGCTGCATAGGGCACAAATACAGCCCTGCAACATGCATAAATAACCACCAAGGGTGGTTAAAGGGTGGTTAGCGTCATGTCTGCTTTCACCCTATGTATGCATGCAACAAATAATTTGGCACCTCTAATTCTCACATATTTATCTATTAAATGTGCCAAAATGAAGCAATTGTCCAATGTTGAACGCCCTGCCCTGAATCCTGCTTGCTCATCGGCTATCAAGGATAGCGCTTGCATCCACTCTTTGAGTGCAGTTAAAAGGAACTCTAGCATAGAGCTTGCTGGGAACAAACAGAAGGCTAATTGGCCTATAGCACGTAGGCTCAGTAGGGTTTCCTTTTTAAAAAATAGGTACAATAATGGCCACAGCCCAATCTCTTGGGCGGACACCCAATACATTTATGGCCGTAAAACATTTGGCAAGCACCGGGACCCACCAGCCAGGATTATCTCAGGGGGAATGTAATCTGCCCCTGCTGCTTTACCTGGGCAGAGTTTGCAAATGGTCTCATGGATCTGCCTCTCTCTAACTAATCGAGAAAATAGGGAGGCACGATCATCATCTTCTTGCCCCACCGATAAAGGGAGAGTCCACAGAGCAGCCTCATTGTAGGTGTCCCAGTATAGATCAGTATAAAATGCTATGCAGTCTTCATCACTGATCAGCCCTACTCTAGGACCCCTACTTTTGGGTTGACCACCATTCAAAAGCCTCAAAAAACTAGACAAATCTTTGATTTTTGCTGCGACCTGGCATTCAGCCCAAGTCTGGGCAGCTTTAGCTGCTTTCTTAGTTCACAATAGGGCAAAATATTCCCTCCTTGCGGAAACATACAGGTTCCAGTCAGCTACCTGATGATATCTAGCCCACACTCTCCTAGTTCTAAGTAGAGCAGCCTTTGCAGACCTGCAGTCTTGGTCATACCATGAGCATTTAATAGGTTGACACTTGTTCTTATGCAGTGAGACTCTCTTGGTGACAAATGGGAGAAGGGATCTCATTGATGGATCTCATTAGGGGAAAAGCCTGATCATACTCTTCTACTCCCAAAAGAGAATCCCACACTGCTGAGAGGTCCAGGGAATATAGGAGGTAAGTTACCTGGGTTTCTATCAGTGAGGACCATTTTACAGGAACACATATCGTAGACGGAGAGGATGGAATAGAAAAGCTCTGGTTTGCACCTATCCCCTCCAACAGCAACTGTAGAGGTTAATGATTTCCCTCTGGCCTAAGTAATACTTGAAAGTCCTTAACATAGGGAAAGGAATCAAAGGGAACGAGAACATAATCAATGACACTGACGCCCAGAATAGAATCGTACGTGAACTGGCCAAATCGATCAGAAGGAGGCCTGCCGTCTGGATCAGCTTGCTTCCATGTGCATTAACAGTTAAATCCATAGACCCCCACAAGGGGATCCTAAAGTAGGACTGAAGATAAGAATCAATATGCTCCAAGAATTGATCACCAGTTCTTGCACTGAGATCCCCCATTATGAGGAACAAATCCTGAGGGTAATCCTGCAACAGTTGCTCTAAAATTCAATGGAGTTGATCCCATAAAGAGCCAGAATAAAAAGGCGAAGACTCAGGGAGAACATAAACATTCAAAACCAAGAGATCAAGATTCCTCAAACTTTTGATCCGTAGTACAATACAATTTGGCGGATCCACCGTAATATGTGTAACAGTAGGGAGGATCCTAGTTGAAACAAGAATAGCCACTCCACCCGAGCAGCGGGTGAGACCTGGGACACCATAGTGCTGATAGCCCTCTAAGCCAAGGGAACCCGATTGACCTTCACTGAGCCAAGTCTTGAGACCTGGGACACTGAGCTTGCAATCTTGAGACCTGGGACACCATAGTGCTGATAGCACTCTAAGCCAAGGGAACCTGATTGACCCTCACCGAGCCAAGTCTCCTGGAGACAAACTATGTCATAGAGAGAGATAAAATTGACCCAATCTCTATCAAGGAATCTTGAGCTAATGCCTTCAATATTCCATGACAGACAGGAGATAAGTGAGTTCTGGCATGGTAGTTGTCATAAAGGAGGAGAAGAGGGTGCCTCCTGTACCGGATGTATCTCTTCTACCAACGGGGAGAGGATGGGCATAGGCAAAACTGCTCCTCTCTCAGAAAATGGACCCCGTGAGTTCCTTCCAATCGTCTTACCTCCAACCATATGAGCAGGAGTTAATGAGGAGGAGAAAGGCTCCTCATCTCTGAGGCCAGTGTTTAATGAAACAACTGGCCATGGGGAGTCTACACACACAACGGGACCCTGCAGCTCACATTTAGAGAGATGCGAGCTGCTAGAAAAACCCGTGATATCCATAGTATCCCAAACCCACTCCTCATCCAAACTGATATCTGAACCACACCCAGAGACCACCATATCGAGCAATAAAGTATCCCCATTGGGCCCATGCCTAACAACTGAAGAATGAAAGATAGCCCAAGCAAGGGAATTCTCCACTCCTTGAATGTAGGTCCCGGAGGCTTTTAGGCATCTCCGCCTCTGCCACAGAATATGTGTTGTTGTCCCCTCGTTAAACAAAAATCCCCACCTCTGAAAGTAGCCTCTATTCAAAAGAGGGAAAATATCCACAATCTGGTTTGGGGCTAAAAGAAAACCCATAGTAGATTTAATAAACTGAAGAAAACCAATCAAATCCAATTCTTGGTGCCTCAGAAACCTAAATTTCTTCTTTCGACTAAAATGGAAGATAATGGCTGGAGACCAGTGTTCGTTAGTGTTCTGTGGCCAAATTCTAATCGGAACAGGCTTTGTATAATTATTAGGAAGAAAGGAGCGTTTGGGAGGGTCTTGCTTAGTGGTGTCTATTTGACTCAGAGAGAGTTCGGACAGGTCCCCGCAATGAGGTTGGTTACTCCCAACAGCACCTACATGCCCTCTCTGCCTTGTACTTGCTAAATTACTTATGGAAAGTGGAAGACACCTGGCAGGGTTGGGAGAAAGTGGAGCCGCAGGTTGAGGTGGGGTATCAGGTCTTAAAGGCAGAGGGGCCCTCCGTATCTCCTGCAGACAGGATCCCAATATTTCACTAGAAAGGGTCTACTCATGAGGGGGGAGAGGGGGACCAGTCGTATCTGGCAGAGCCGTAATAGGAGGCAAGGGGGGAACACAGTCCATCTGGGTGGCTACCTCCAACCCCTGGGGAAGTGCCTGGGTGGGCAGTGCAGCAAATTTGTTAAATTCCAGCCATAGTAGGCACCCCACCAACACCTTCATAGAAAAGAGGAGGTCATTGGCCTGCATCAACTTCTCCTCCAGCTCATAAACCTTGTATCCAAATCAATTTCTTGCTTAATCACAAAATCATCATACCTCTGGTTAGATGATGAGATAAGATGATATAGATCCACCAATCCAATGAGAGGCTCTACCACCAATTGTGAACTAACAGGAGAAGGAATTCATGTGTGAGAGTGTCTACCAGGCCATTGGGGGATTGTAGATCAACTGGAACCAAAGAGGAAGGTTGAAACAAATACGTCAATTTAGGCTGGATGGAAGTCTTTGCTCTATTTCAGTCGCTAGGCTAATACAGGAGCGAGGGGCGCATGACCTCAGCTCCATAACATCACCCAACGCAGGCTCCAGAGCTCACCAGGAGCACCAAATATAGCAAAACAGTACTCCCCCAGGGATGTAAGCAATGATAAGTGAACTACAGGGCAAGGGGAAATGCACCCCTGCGCCCTGCCGGCACATAAGGCTGCACACACAAAGGTGTACCCTTGCGCGTGCAGCCCTTAGGCGCGCTGTCTCGGTGTGTGCCACCGGCGCAAACACTGAGGGCACCTGGATTTTGACTCCTTCAACAGGGATTCCCAATGGAGGCTCCGCCCCTTTAGTCCAACTCAGTCTCACGCTGTTCCCCGGTAGTCTCGCGCTGCCACTAGCTCAGCTCTTCCGCAAACAGCATTGCTGGGGGCACCTGGGTTTTGACTCCTTTGACAGGGATTCCCAATGGAGGCTCCCCTCCTTTAGTCCAACTCAGTCTCACGCTGTTCCCTGGTAGTCTCACGCTGCCACTAGCTCAACTCTCCCACCTTGAAGGTATGAAGGGAGGGGGTGAGGCGGATGTGGGCAGGGAGGGAGTTCCAGGCGCAGGGGCAGCTAGGGAGAAGAGACAAATGCAGTTAGGGGAGCAGGGGAGGCGTGGGAGGGTGAGAGAGGGGACAGAGGAGGAGCGGAGTTCACGGACTGGATTACAGAGGGAAATTAGCGCAGAGAGGAAGGGGAATTCTGTTCTTGTTTTGAAAATTGGAATTCTGTTCTTATTCCAATTTTGAGTTTCCACAGTAAAATCCAGGTTTAGGCATCTTATTTCTCACACACATCTGGTAGCAAGTGCATTCCAAGAAATTTGAGGAGGGATGGTGACAGGCTATGTTGCTTTCCTTCTGAAGCTCTACCCACCAAGAGATCTAGTTAGAGGAAATGTAGCCAAGTAGGGAGTTGCCACATGTCTGTGACCCCCCCTCCCAACACCAGGAGTGCAACCAGTAAAGAGGGAGCCCTGTGTTAGGACCTCCCGCCCCCCGAAAGTTCTAACCCAAATGCCCCCCATCCTGNTACCCACCAAGAGATCTAGTTAGAGGAAATGTAGCCAAGTAGGGAGTTGCCACATGTCTGTGACCCCCCCTCCCAACACCAGGAGTGCAACCAGTCAAGAGGGTGCCCTGTGCTAGAACCTCCCCACCCCCCGAAGGTTCTAACCCAAATGCCTCCCATCCTTTGCAAGCACAAGCAGGGAATCTGGGCAGGGGCAGTTGCTCTCTCTTTCCCGCTACGCCAGGTTCCAACTTCTAAAGGGAGCAGCTACAAGAGTGGCTGTAGGGTGAAGGGAAAAGCACCACAGGAGGCAGTGGGATAATAAATATTTGTAATAATAATAATAATAATTGCTAACCAATTTACCTAACCTGGTCAGAGTTCCCCTCAGTGTCTGGCGCCATGGCAGCTGTCATTGGCCAACAGGGCTGCCTGTTGAGGGTGGGGGGCAGGTCACTACATGCAGCATGGGGCAAAGATGGGCAGCCACATGTCTTCCCAGCATCCCATCATCCACAGAGGCCAGGCCTCCATCATGTCAGTTCAGGGGCCTGGCCGGATTCTGACAGCGGTGGTGGTCAAATCCCTGAGGGGGGTAAGTTTGTAACAGCAGTTTGGTGCCATCATGTCTGAAGACACCTATGATGTTTTTTTCTGGTTTCCTGTGACAAAAGGCTTAAATGATCACTTCATCTGTGTATGACAGTTTCAGTCAAATTTGGCAAAGGAGCATATGCCAAAATGCCAGTAAACACCCCAAAATTCATAACAATAAGTGGACCTAGAAGGGAGATATCACTTAAAGAACCAGGCTTCCTTACTTCAGGTTTTTACTGTATGGAACTACTTGTTTAAAAAATAGTTTATAGGCTGCAATACTGTAGATTTTCATCAAGCTAGACAGGTAGATAGACATGAAAGGTAAATCTTAGGCATAAAGCATTCAAAAGGCATTTATTCTAATGTAATAATAGTATATATATATATATATATATATATATATATATATATATATATATATATATATATATATATGGATTGTTAATGAAACTTACTATCCTCGTTGGCATTCAGTTTAATCCTTTTACTCGAGGACATACTTTTTGAAATCTTTTTGGTTCTTTAAATTATTAATGTCATTAAAATTTATAATTTTCTGTCATTACCTCTAGGAAAATAGAGATTTTAATGTGAAACATAATTGTCTCATTTTGCAATTTGTGTTATGATAGCCGAGCACAACTAAAGTAGATTTAAATATTCCCCTGAGCACAATAGCAAGGTATTCCAAACACAATAATTGAAAGGGTTTTTTGTGTGTGCAAATAAATATAAATAAATGAATGAGTCTTGTACTTTGAATGGTTGCTTGTTGAAAAGCAGGTTTTACATTTACCATTATGTGTGTAGAGGAAATACATTCTGAAAGGACTGACATTTTATATTTGAGTGTGGCCTGTAGGTGTTACCTAACAATCTCCTCTTTCATAAAGAATTGTTCATACTTCCCCCAAACCTGGGGGGGGGGGGGAGGGAATCAAGTTAAAATTTACATAAAGGTATATTGCGGGGTGTGATATCGCGGAGTGTGTTAGCAGGTATAACGTGGGAAACGAGGCGGCAGCACTTGCGTGCTGAGATTGGGTGGCGAGCAAAACACCTATTTGCCCCAAGATGGGCTGTATGTCTAAGCAGCGCCACATGGTGAACACAGGGCCAAACATTCATATCAAGGTCAAAACAAATATTCAGACACTTGTTGATGTTATGTCTAAAGACGCCCATTGCTTCTTGTAAAGAGTAGTGTGCTCCACTGAGTGACAGACAGGGAGTGTGAGGCACAAACAGGAGATTGATCTACGCAGCCTTCTTGCCCCCTTATCCCTTTCTCAGCAGTGCATGATACCCCCTTCAGGAAGTGAATAGCGCTTTCAGGAGTAAAGGGCAGGGCTAGGGCGCATGTACCATGAAAACTGAGGTTACGACCAAGGAAAAGGGACCAGATAGAGCTGAAATGATTATCCACATGGATATTTATAATCATTTCCCAACAATGGAATGGCACTGACAATGATCAGACACGGAGTGGTAACTGTTTATTAACCGACGGTTTAACCAAGTTACTGCATTACTGTTTTACTGCTTTGTGCTGTTTACCACATTGCCAAATTGTTGTTGTTGTTTTCCTGTCCATTCTGCAGTTACTGGCTCGTTTTGTTGCCCATAATTCTTTTCCTGTTTACCCTGGACACTGGTTTCCAGTTTAATTCAGTTTGCCATTGGATGCCTGGTTCAAATCTGCTGGATGCCATTGGTCAAGATGTGCCTAGGGGTTGGGGAGTCCTATGTAGTCTCAAAGAAGGACAACACAGAAATTATTGTCTTAAACAGACTAAACAAGCAATGGATGGAAACTTAGAAGTAAACTGCAAATGAAGAAACACAAAACATAGTAAGGTGGTAAATGGTTATGTGGTAATGATAAATCAGTATTCTGGTTACCTGATAAAAAGTTACCTCTCTGCTAACTCCTCCTTTGACCCCCTTTAGTTGGACTTCCGCTCTCTCCACTCGACTGAGACTGCCCTTGCCAAGAGCACCAATAAACCATCTCTTAGCTAAGTCTAGGCTGCTTTTAAACGAGACAAGAAACGCGGCTGATCCTTTGATCAGCCGCGTTTCTTTGCGCTCGTTTAAATTGCCAACTTACATTTAAGCCGGCGTCAGACCGGGCAGGCGATCCTGCCCCCTCCGACGCGGATCGCCGCTGTGCCGGCTTCACGGCACACTTCCCGGATATTTTGCCGAGTGCGCATGCGCACTGAGACTCTACGCCGGGTCTGATGCTCTTCTGAGCATCAGACCCGGCGTAGAGAGAAGGGGGGGGGGGGGG
>QEPC01006548.1:915340-935379 GCA_003113815.1 Sphenodon punctatus | reverse complement strand
ACCCGTTGCTTTCTATCTTTTAACCAGTTTCTGATCTATAGTAAGACACTACCTCCTATCCCATGACATTTTAATTTTCTCAGGAGTCTCTCATGAGGGACCTTATTAAATGCTTTCTGGAAATCCAGGTACGCTATACCTACTGGGTCTCCCTTGTCCACATGCTTATTTACACCCTCAAAGAATTCCAACAGGTTAGTGAGGCATCACTTACCTTTACTAAATCCGTGTTGACTCTTCCCCATTAAGCCATGTTTGTCAACATGCCCTGTAATTCTGTCCTTAATGATAGTTTCCACCATTTTGCCCAGCACAGACGTCAAGCTTACTGGTCTGTAATTTCCAGGATCGCCTCTGGATCCCTTTTTAAATATCAGGGTTACATTTGCTACCCTCCAGTCCTCAGGTATGGTGGCAGATTTTAGTGACAGGTTACAAATTACTAACAGTAGGTCTGCGATTTCATATTTGAGTTCCTTCAGAACTCTGGTGTGAATGCCATCTGGCCCTGGTGACTTGTTAGTATTTAGTTTGTCAGTTTGCCCTGGAACATCCTCCAACATCACATTGATTTGTAACAGCTCTTCCAATTCCTTGCCCACAAAGCAAGGATTTGGCGTGGGTACCTCCCCCAAATCCTCCGCAGTGAAGACTGACATAAAGAACTCATTCAGCTTCTCTGCAATGTCCTTATACTCCCTGAGCGCCCCTTTTACTCCCTTGTCATCTAATGACCCAATTGACTCCCTAGCAGGCTTCTTGCTTCTGATGTATTTGAAAAAGTTTTTGTTGTTTGTTTTTGCCTGTTTAGCAAACTTCCCTTCAAAATCTCTCTTGGCCTGCCTTATTAACTTCCTCCTTACTAGACTCCCCTGCTCTGATCTCACCCCCCCTCATCTCCATTCAATGCTCTGCTGCCAAAGTCATCCATCTTGCCCGTTGCTTTTACCACATTAAGCCCCTCCTCTCCACCATACACTGCTTCCCTCTGTGTGAATGCATTCAGCACTAACTCCTGGTCTTCACCTTCAAGGCTCTTCATGGCTTTGCTCCTCCATAATTTTCTGCTCATGTAAAGAACGATTCTCTGCCAGGTAAAAATTACCTGGCATAATTCTCTGCCAGGTAAAAACCACACTCTTGCCCAGGAGCTTTGCTCCTCCCCTACCCTCCCCTGTTCATGATTCCCTTGCTCCTCTAAACATCTTCACCCCTTCTCTCTTGCCCCCCATGTCTAGAAGTTGCTTCCTGGATACATGCATACTACTTCTTCCCTCCCAACTTTCAAAACCTTCCTGAAAACCTACCTTTTCCATCAGGCTTTCCCTGGCTCATCATGAATGAAATTGCATCCTCTTCCCCACTCACTCAGAATCTCTTTCCTGTAACTAAGTTACACGTGAGTCAACCTCAAAAATGCATCCTTGTCTCTTCTGATGTTCACCTCTCCCTTGTCTCTCTTGGATTGTAAGCACCTTGGGTTAGCGACCTTGCTATAACTACTGATTGTACAGTAGGGGTGTGCACCAGGCACCCATGTCGTGTTTTTTTTTTCATTTTCGTTATTCAAAAATGTTTTCATTATCATTATTAACAACAATGTTGGTTTCATTTTTGTTATCGTTATCATTTTCATTATTGTTTTCATTATTTTTTGTTTTTGGTATCTTTTTTGGTATCAGTATCATTATCGATATTCATTATCATTATCGGTATTGTTATCAATATCGTTATTGATACCGGTACCATTTCAAATGAAGATTTTTTTGTTGTTCTCGGTATCAGTATCAATTCCCGTGCACAACTAATATCTATCTAAATCTAAGGGAGACGGGAAGGGAAAAGGAAAACTATCTATTATCTAATAAATTATCTTTATAACTATTATAATATAATTTATATGTCTATAATATATACCTATATCTAATCTATACTACCTATCTGTATATAATGTACAGGGGGGAGAAGGGCAGGGAAAGAGAGAAGGTAAAATGTAGGGTATGAAGAAGGAAAGGTATTGGTGGTAATACAATGAGGGCTAGGGTGGATTTTTTTGTGTACAAGCACCACAGTTCTCTAAACACAACCTGACAAGCAGAGCTCTCACAGAACGGAGAGAAAAAGCCTGGCCCTCCCATTATAAAGGGTTGCAGTGCCCTCCCCCAGAGCCCACCTAATTGGATGTGGGAGGCAGCAGGCATTGAGCAATCACAGAGTGCCATGAGAATGCTGGGGCCTGCTTGCGCTGCTCATTGGCCAGCGATACATTAATCAGATTTTGCTGAGCTGCTTCCCCTCCCAACACAGGACAGTTCAAGAGTTCAACCCTGTTAATACTCCAAGATGTCTACTCCCTCTTCCTCTCTCCACATTTCCCCTCAAAAACCCAACTGCCACAGCACTAATAATGACAACGATAACAATATTGTCGTTTTTGTTTCTCGTTATTGTTTTGTTATTATTTTTATCATTTTTGATGTCATTTTTGTTTTCATTATCGATATCGTTATCGGTATTTTTGGTTGTCATTTTTGGTATTCTCGGTTGTCATTATCGTTGTCGTATTTCTTGGTTGTCATTTTCATTATTGAACAAAAATGACAATTTTCATTATTGTTATTGTAATACTGGGTATTTTCAGACGTTACGAGATCACAGTCAACCACAGTGAACCACGGTCAATTTCTCTGCAGGGCCAAAGCGCCCTGAACGTCTGTTTGGCAGCCGCCAGATGTTCACCACAGCCGATTCCCACATGCGGTCAATTTCAACCACACTTCCCGGGCTCCCCGCGGGACAAGCCCCGAAAGGGTGGTCAAAGTGATTCCTGGTGGGAAGCAATAAAACATAACGTCTGGCCGGCGATCACGGCCCGGAATCCCCGGTGGGATTCCGGGCCGTGGTCAAAGCGAGTGGGCGCTGCAGTTGCATTGGCGGTGGCGTCCGCCCATCTCCCCAGAGGGCGGGTGGCGAGGGAGTGTGGGGGGGCGGGGCCATGTGGCCACACGCTGCACCGCACAACCCCGCCCCCTCCCTGAATCCCCGCCGGGATCTCCCTGCACGTCTGTTCGGGGCTTTTATTTGCCCCGGGGGGTGGTTGTTCTGTTCACCCCCAGCGGGGATTCACTGTGGTGAATCGGGATGGCGTCACGTCTGAAAATACCCACTGAAAACAACATGCACACCCCTATTGTACAGTGCCAGGTAAAAACTGCTAGCACTAAATAAATAAATAAATAAATAAAACAATAGCAACTATCTTTTGGATAGTTAGTTAATTGCCAGGGTATGCAGTTACAGGGTAAAGCCACATGAGACAGGACTGGCCGGATCCACCACTCACCCCAGGGAGAGTGAACGCAGAAGCCACACTTTGGGCTGATGGGGAAAGCAGTCCAAACAGACAGCCCATGGCCACACCCTCTCATTAAATGTGGGTGTCATGCCCTATGTGCCGGCAGTGGAGCAGGGAGCATTTGTCATTCAAGGGGTTCAGAACCCCAGGGCAGGATCCCCAGGGCTGATGAGCATCCCAGTGGAGTTTACCCCCATTGGGAAGTCCACCACACCCATCCCCCGCAAAAGGATCGCTGCGTCGGCGGGGACTTACACCTGCTTGGAGTACGCATAAGGCAGCCATACTCTGGCCGCCCTTACCCCAAGAAGCTGCTGCACACACTGGCCTGGGAAGCCCCCAAAACCAGCCCGCAGCACTCACTATCTCTTGTGGGAGCCCTGGATGGTTCCCCATGTGACCTGGCTCCTGTTCCAGCACTGCGACACATTGAGAGGTATGGGAGGAGCAGGGTCTCGTTTGGGGACTGTCCAGGGCTCCCGTGAGTGACAGTGAAGGATGTGGGCTGGTTTTCAGGGCTACCCGGGCCAGCCAGTGCTGCAGCTTCTTGGGGTCAGGGTACCCCGGAAAGCCCCCCTTCCTGCTTTCTCTTCTGTGGCCCCACCTCCTCCAGCTCTCCCTGCATGGTGCAGGGATCAGAGCTAGATCAGATGCAGCTGCTGCAGGCATCCCAGGGCCTTCTGCCAGTGCAGCTGCTGCCGGCGCATCAATACAGTTGGATTGCAGTCTTAAAGTTTAAAATAGGTGCTGCTGCTGCTGCTTGCATTTCTTGTTGGCAAGTTGGCACCATAAAGGCCAGGAAGGGATAACTTTAGTTTTGCTGTGGTTTTTGTGGTCACTGTGACTATACTTTGCCTGTGGGTTCAACTTTGCTAAGATGTGACTGACAACTGAGCAGGGGCACAGGGGAGATATACTTTCTTTGTGGTTAAAACAATATGGTGTATGGGGAGGGGGCTTGCCTTGAGGCTTGCCTAGAGGAAAACTGGGCAGGCACAATGGAGGTTTTGTTTGTGTTTGTGTTTGTGTGTGCATGCGCGTGTGCGTGTGTATACATGAATGTCTGGTTTCTTTCTTGTTGGTGTTAAATCTCTGCTGGGCTGGCTTTTTTGGCTTTGTGCACGCAGTTGTTGCACTTTTGTGGGTTTGTCTTCTTGAGTGATTGTCCCACTAATGTTAGCCTGCTTTTTTGGGCACTGTTTGATTGGCCTAATGATTTTAAACTGCTGATGGTGGCGCATGCTGTGGGTACTGCTGGCTTTTTTTGGCTTTCTGCATACAGTTGCACTGTTTGGGTTTGTCGTCTTGAGTGATTATCTCACTCTTGCTAGCCTGCTTTTCTGGGCACTGCTTGGCATAATTTTTATTTTTTTATTTTATTTATATAAAATATAACATAATGATTCATGTCTAGGGTATGCCCCCTAACATAGACATAATGATTTTAAAGTGAGTGCACTTTAAAATCATTAAAGGAAGGCGTTCCAAGGTCTGGAGTTCTGAATTCCAAATTCCAGGTACGCAGTACGGGTACTCGGAACTTCAGAACTCGATCTGAGTACTCAGATGGCCTATTCAGTGCTGCCCTAGTAAAAATGTTAATTAATTAATTAATTAATTAATTAATTAAAGTATGCAAGACTGTAACCACACCTGGCACCAGGGTTTGCTGACAAACCCTGTGTGCCAAATATGGTTACAACATTGTTAGATGAGAGGAGTCAGGAAAGGGAAGAATTCCCTTTTTGCTTTTCCATGTAAATAAAAAGAATTTTATATTATAATTAGAACTACAGATTGAAACAGCACACTGGGGCAAAGGCAGGGGGGCAGAAGAAGCTGTGCTTTGCTGGAAATACAGCATTTGTTACTTGTTAAAATATAATGTGTATTAAAATATAGCCTCGAGTTCATAGTCTGTTGTCTTTTACAATGAGAAGACAAAGTAGGAGGACTCTTGTTATGTATGCAGGAGTGAGGGGTTAGGAATTGGTGCCTAACTTAGCCTCTACAGCTTTCCTACATACCATCCCTAATTCATCTTAACAAACTACAGTAAAATAACATCCACAACCTACATCCACCATCAGAAGTCTGTAAGCTAGCCTTTTGAAAAGTAGTTCTGATACATTTAGTCCTTTAGCCTCCTTCCAAAGGAGGCAGGGGCAGCTTGGACCTTTAATGTACCCACAGCATTTTAATTAAATAGGTTAATTCATTACCATCTAAGCCAATGACTTTCAGGCACCCCGACCTTTGGGGTTTCATAAGTCCGTATCTCTGTCCATGCACAAGTGCGCTATTTTCAATGGCACCAGCAAACTTCTGGTATGCGGGCAAACATCAACCCTATCCCCACCTACACGGGAGTTTCTTTCTCCCGGACTTCACAAGTCCATGAGAAAAGCATCTAGTCTAAAAATGCTCTTAGTCTTGCTTCTCTGTCTTGATTCAGTCTTGCTTCTGTACTCTTGGCCCTACTATTGACCCTGATCCTGACTCCCCACCTGGCACCAATCCTGATCTCACTCTCCAATTTGTACTCAAGTCCTGGATGCCTCATATCCTTGACTCATTTCATTTCATTTATTAGGCGTAGCCAACGGCCATAGCCATAGAAACACAATAAAAATAATACATAAAATATATATATAATATAATACACAGCAAAAACTAAATTTAAATACTCAAACAAAGCTACAAATAGAAATACACAATATAGTTCCTCAAACCCTTCAAGGCAAATATACCACCCTATCCTCAACCCACAACATTCCCAAATCCTATTAACAGTCAAAACAAACTCATATCACAAATGTCAAATAACTAGTCACTGAAACCAAATCCGACCCTTGGCTGGCTAGTAAACTCAGTTCCAATACAATCGTCCATAGTCCTTATTAGGTGTTGATAGCAGAGTCCCAGGAAGTCAAGCCCAACAGGTCTTTTATAGCAATGGATCAGTAGCCTCGATACATCCTCGAAAATTCCTCCGGGCTTCCACACCTTTACTCCATCCAAGGCTCCACCAAGTAAGGACCCTCCAAACGTCCACCAGGGGTACAAGTTCATATTAGTCCATATTATAATGGTGCACAATTGGTACAAAGCAATACAAAATAATCAAATAACTAATTCTGTGTGCAATTCCAGCCACCTCAAGCCCTAAAGTGTAGAAAACTTTCTCTCAGAATGAAAGCCTGAGTTAAAAAATTAGCAGTAGCCACTGTAATTTCGGCAGAAAGGTCCTCCAGCAAGAGCCTTTCAAGTTTGCAGAAGGTTCTTCCTGGCCGCCTTTCAATAAAAGGGCCCAGCCAAACATCCCTTATCTTATCATACAGTCGACACTCAAATAGAATGTGACTCGCCGTCTCAACGCCCTCCCTATCAAATGGACAAAGGTGTTGGCAAAAGGGCTCTGCTTTCAATCGCCCCTCAAGCAACTGAGAAGGCAGTGCGTTCATTCTAGTCGCAAAGAAAAGGTATCTTTGTCTGTGGGAGACTAGAAGGTACTGAGCCATGCGTCCCCTGGGTGGAGCCAAAGACAAATAATTATTTAGAGAACGAAAATCTGAGACAGCAGCCAAGTCCTCTTGTCTGTCACCATCCTTCAGACGCTGCACTATTTCAGTCTTGACTACAGAGAAAGATAAGTTAAGAAAATAAGACCCAGAAAAGCCCAAATGGGCCAGAAGTTGTAGGGCAGATCTCCTCCATGGGCTAATAAAGGTGTCCTGGTTATAAAATTCTAACAGACTCCCAGGCAAAGGTTTTATAGACTTAAGCCACATGAGGAGAATCTGCCTCCGAATTTGATATTTCATAGAAAGTTGGCCAAGCTCCAACCTAAGTGCCACCGAAGGAATACAATTAATTGCTTTAAATAAAGCCCCAAAAAAATTAGCCTCGATTTCCCCCAGCTTAGAATCAAAGGCTACGGCCCAAATTGCAGCCCCGTATAATAATTGGGTCACTACCATAGAGTTGAATACCCTGACTGCGGGGCAAAAACCTCCACCCTTACATCCTTTAAAAAGATGGAGGATAGCAGCTGCAGGGCCCTTAGTTCTTGCAAGGGCAAACTGCAAATGCAAATTCCACCCCCCTTTAGAAGAGAACAATAGACCTAAATATTTATAGTTAGAAACTTGTTCTACCGGATGTTCCTTAATAAACCAGCAGAATTTAGGAGAAGCATGAGCAAATACCACCACCTTCGATTTATCATAGTTGATCGACAAATGGTTGCTGTCGCAATAAGTGGCCAACGCCTCCAGCTGTCTCTTTAATCCCACCCTAGTCTGGGATAGTAAAGCCGAATCATTGGCATATAACATACACCTGATGTGGCACATAGCCAGTTTTGGGGGGAAAAACCTAGGATCAGCCATCAAGGGGATAAGGTCATTTATAAACAAGTTATACAGAGAAGGGGCCAGGACATAACCCTGTCTGACCCCAGATGATGATTGAATTTCAGCCGTCAACTGACCTACATTGGTAAATCTAACAGCCATTGTTGAGTTGGAATATAAGGCCTTAATCAGTAACAGCAACCGGTGGTCAATGTGCATCCCCTCTAACTTTCGCCACAGCAAACCTCTATCAATTAAATCAAAGGCTGATCGTAGATCTATAAATGCCACGTAAAGCTTTTGATTATGCTGAGTATATTTGCTAATAAGATGATGCAATACCAGACAGTGATCAGTAGTCTAACAGCCAGACCAAAACCCAGCTTGCTCTGGATATATAATTTGCTGAGTTATCATCCAGTTATTAAGACGAGCAAATAAATATTTTGCATATAACTTGCTAACCACCGACAGTAAACTGATAGGTCAGTAGTTTCCAGGATCCCCCTTCTCCCCTTTCTTATAGATCGGGATGATCACAGCCGGTATAATACTGGTACTGTTGATTGCATCAAAAAGAGCCACCAAGACAGGGACCCACCAGTCCTTATACTTCTTGATAAAGTCAAGAGTGACCAAATTGAGGCCTGGTGCCTTCTTGTTCTTGCCTGAATCTATCAGTGCCACAAGTTCTTCCGCAGAGACTGGAGGCCATTCCTCCTCTCCCCTAACTTCTTCAATAAAGGATTGAGACCCCCTGTCTGGGCACTCAGAAGCCCTGGAGAAGAGTTTACAAAAATGATCCTCCCAAGTCTTGGGGGGAATTGGAAAAAACAACCAGCTTGGATTGGCCCTAAGAGATCCATTTATTATCTTCCAGAAGGAGGCAGAATTGCCTGACTCTGCAGCCAAAAGCAAATTATCCCATCTGAGTCTTTCAAAATCACATTTCTTAAGACACAGAAGCTTCCTATATTGACACTTGAGTTCATAGAACCTTTTAGAGGGAACAAATGAACCCTGGGCCCTAACTTCCATAAACAAATTATGTAATTCCCTCTTCCGAGTCCTGCATTCATCATCATACCAGGGCTGAGACTTGCACTGCGGTCGGGCTGAGCGAACCGCCGGAGGCTTGCCCTCCAGCAAAGGATGAAAGAGATGGATAACTTGATCATAAAGCCCTACCACCGAATCCCTAGAGTCAGGGGCTAATAACAGAGTTCTCAAAGCAAGGCATGAAGAAGATTTTAATAATATATCCAGTTGTTGTGCAAGGGCCTTACTCCAGGGTTTTCTAGCATACACCTCATAGGAATGAAGGGCGTTAGCTTGAGCTAATTCCTGATTCCGGGACAATCGCCCTCCAAGCTGGAGCAAAAGGGAGAGGAGCAAATGACTCTGCTGATGAAATACCTCTATTCCCTCTAAACAACCTGTATCTGCCTCTAAAAAACAAAACGTTGGGCCCATTCAAAAAAATCTCTGTCAAGGACTGTGTATAAATTGCTAGGCCTTGCAACGTTCATGGAATATCAGCAGACTGATGTTCTGGATCGGACAGGAAAAGTGAGTCAAAGATGCTTTGCTGTGATTGGCCTGCTGCCGCTGCCCTTCCATTTAAATTGGAGCAGTCATTTCTAATTACTATTGCCAAAATAATCGCAAGCTGCAGATTGCATTTAGTAAATAGGTTCTGTGGCTGCTGAAGTATGGAAACATTATAGACTCATGTGGCTCACTAAGCATGGCTTCTCACTCTGAGTCAGCAAAGGAAGACTACCAAGATCTGAAGCCAGCTGGCAATGTTACAGTCGTTCAGTTCCATTCCTCTTTTTAGAAGTCTGCCAATCCTTGTTCCTATATTTATTTTTACTTCTATGAAAAATGTAGCCACCTATTTTTCTGAGTGTATATATAGTCCTTATAAATTAATTCCCAATCAGTTCACAAATAAAACCCAAAGCAAGTATGGCTTTGCTGATACTCTGACACCATGGCTCTTGCTCCCTTTTCTATGATGAAAGTTAAGACAAATTACATATCAGACTGCTCTTCATCAATCTATCTAGTGAAATTATAAAGCCCTCCTTTACTATATTATCTATTGTGTACCAGCATAGAGCCGGCGTTGTGGCTCTCAGAAACCAGCTGGAGGGGATTGATTAGGGGGGAAAAGGATTAGGTTCAGGAATATCCGTTGTGCCTGCTCATCTTGAGCTTCTAGCCTGACCCATTGTTGGTACGTACCAGACAGTCACATAATCAGACCAGTATCAGGTGACCATAAAGGTCATCTTTACATTCTCACTTCCAAAGCTGCATGTGTGCTTCTCAGCCGTAGAAGAGAATCTGAACCAGTGAGTGCAGAGCTGAGGTATGAAGTATGATGCTCCTAGTCAATAAGTCAGTGGTTCTCAAATTGGGGAGTGGAGGAATTGGAAAGTATCTGGGAGCAAGGGAGTGAAACGTTGCAAGAGATGCAGCTGCCAAATCTCAAAGTTCCATGCTGGCTGCGCAGGGAGAATTTCCAAAGGGTACAGCTACATGAGCTGCAGAGATCCCCATCCTCATGCGGCCCCATGGCACGCAAGCACAACCGCCACACTGTGGGGCCAATGCTGGGAGCTGGGCAGATAGTCGGCCCCCAGCATGGCAGGGCAGGCTGCTCCTGCCACTCTTGTCCCAGCCAGGATGGGTTGAGGCACCAAGCCACATGAGCAGGCACCTGGCCCCACCCTGCATTCCTCCCTCAGCCTGACCAAAATCCCGACCCCATCCATCATGTGGCAGCATACGATGGGCGACAGTGCCTGCCACTCAAAGCCCCACCGCAGAACTTGCCTCACAGCAGGGTAGAAAGAGCCCCAGCAAAGCCGCCGGAAGTGATGTTCTCCCCGTTGCTGGCGACACGGGGCTTTGGAGTGGCGCGTTCTTAAGACTTCAATTATCAGGCTTAAGAATGCACTGCTCCAAAGCCCCGTGTCTCCAGCCGCCGCCGCTGCCGGCAACGGGGAGAACGTCACTTCTGGCGGCTTTGTTTTAATGCGGCGTTCAGGAGGCGCTTCAGCGCCCCTTGTTTAAAAGCAGCCTAGACAGCCTCACTACATTTGGGGTTCCATTTTAGAATTCTCCCTAGCTCAGTCACTCTGAGTATGGACATTTGGATAAAGTAAATAAACAGCAACGGGGGGAAGGGCATGGGAAAGTCAGGCAAGGGCATGGTGACAAAAGAGGAGAGGGTGCAAAGTGTGTGAGTGGTGTACGTGTGTGTGGCAGTGGAAGGAGGCATCAAATAACAAATACAAGAGGAAGGGATCTAAAAGCTTTCAGAACCACTAATAAGTGAGTGGCTAATTTAGAATTGGTATCGCTTCGTATCGCCGTGACTAGCGTCAAATCAAAATCTGTTATTCCTGAATCGATGGGAAATCTGAATGTTCAAGTCTAGGATGTGTTTTATGATTCTGTTGCTTTCAGGATTGCAGGTGGTGATTTTTTGCAACCTCTGTAATCTTTTCAGTAATTTCCATCAAATTCTGTGACTTTTTGGTATGTTCCATGTAATGGTGTTTTTTCTTTCCCAGCTCCTAGCCGTATGACTTTTTCACCTGCCAAGTCCTCTTCACCCAATTCAGAGGTGGGGGGATAGGATGGGAGAGAGGAAAGGGGGGCAGTGCTGTACAGACATTCTTGGTCTCTCTGTATGTGTCTGTCTCCTTTCCCTGTCAATGTGCCTAACATTCCAGCAAAGCCGATAGCGTGCCGAGCCAAGTTCAAAGTGTTGGTGATGACCTATAAAGCCCTACACGGTCTCGGCCCCTCATACCTTAGGGACCGCCTCGCCCTCCGCGCCCCAGAGTGGCTCCTGCGGTCTGCCGGGGGTGCCTTCCTGGAGGTCCCCCGTGTTAAGCGGGGGGCCACGATGGAGAGGGCATTCTCGGTGGTGGGGCCGCGGCTGTGGAACTCCCTTCCGGAGGAAGCTCGCCTGGCCCCTAGCCTGTTAACATTCCGGCGAAGTTGTAAGACCTGGCTGTTCGCCCAGGCCTTTGGGAGGGAGGGTGAGTAGGGTGGGGGGGTTTTAGTTTCCCCACCTATTTTTGGTTTTAGATTGTATTTTAGCCCTGTTTAATATTTTTATAATATTTATGATTGTTTTAATTGATTTTATTGTATTTTAAATGTTTGGAAGCCGCCCCGAGCTGCATGGCAGGAGGGGCGGGGTAAAAATTTATAAAATAAATAAATAAATAAATAAATAAATAAAAGCATCTCCAGGGCTCTGAAGGGCATTATCAAACAGGAACAAACAAATGTGGCAAAACCCAGTAAGTTTTTGCATTGGCGTGGGAGGCAGCAAATTGGCTGTTTTCAATGAAAAACTCTAAATGTGATTAAGGTGTAAGGCAGCAGAGAATGAGATTTTGTATCTTCAAGAGAAGATATTTGAAGAAAATGAAACAAGAAGAAACAGTTGGAAAAGACTTAACTCAGAGCATGGTATAATAACACTCTCAGCACAAAGCTAAAAGCCACAACTGAGTCAAGTGTCCCCTGTCCTCAGTAGGTATATGTGTGGAGGTGTGGCAGGACTATATTGCATTATAAAGTAATGCTGAATCTACCATCTAATATTTTGAGTATCTTTGTTGTAAATTGTCTTTAATTTTAATAATCTACAAGTGGTTTTTCTCCTGTTGTTTTGATATTTTGGGTTAGTTTAATTTTAAAAGCCTCAGGAACAAATTAAAGAAGCGCCCTACTTAGCAGACTGATTCATAATGCAGGAAATGATTTTGTATCAACCATGTGAAGAAAGGAAACCACATTACATTTAAACAAATAACTAGACAATTTGGGCTTAACGACAGAGTCAGTGTGGAATGCCTTTTTACCACTGGTTCAAAGCCTCAGAACTCGGAATGATCGACACGGGGTGTGTGTGTGTGTGTGTTTGATTGAATGAAAAGCAAGAGCCAACTACACAGAGTTGATTTGTCGTCTGTCATAGGTTATATTTTATTTCTTATGTAGCTTGGGATGCACATGGTCTTTAGGTGCCTAATGTTTGTTGTTCCACTTGTCATGAAGCTTCAGCTTAAATTGTTTTTATAAATGGAGTGGAGAATTCTCGAACGATTTAACAACAACAACAAAAAATTTGGGGTGAGAGCATGCAAATTTTCAGAACACACAGGGCACTTCCTTAGGCAAGTTAAAAAATTAGGATTTTCCTGAGGAAGGACCTTCTGGCCTGAATGCTTGCATACTCTTGCCAACAGAAATTGGTCCAGTAGAAGATATCATCTGAACTATGTCCTTTATCTCTCTATCGCTTACATTTGGACCAACATAGTAACCATACTCTCTCTGCACGTTTAGTTTTGACTGCCATTGATTTGCTTTGGGACCTCGGATAAATCACTTCTTTGGGTGAAAATAAATGAGATGATAGCCCACGTTGACACCCACCAAGTGGGTGTTCGCCTGCGCATCTATTGGGTTTTCACTAGATGTCTGCCTCCCCCTCCCCACGCAGACCCCACTCACTCCCACTCACAGTGTCTTTCAAGGACTTTGCAGGCCAGTGTGTGCTAATTCACCCCCACACATCTGTCTCCAGTCTGTTAGGTTTGTCCTTAGCCTTGCCCACTCTGCCAGTATTGTAGAGCCACCCCTGGTGGTATGGCTTCCAGAGGAGGAAAGAGTGAGATCGAGAGAGCTCTGGTTCAAAGGGGGGTCACAGCCAGTGAAGAAGCCTTCTCTGACTATGACACCCCACCCCCCCTTTCCTTCAGAAGCAGTGCTTGCTGCAAGAGAAGAAGGTCCTTCCTGTACCCCTGCCCCATCCTCCTGCAGCCGCTTCACAGCTGCTTGCGTGGTCAGACGACTGCGGGAGCGCGATCAGCTGTGAAGTGGCTGCAAGAGGAGAGAGGGGTGCAGGCAGGAAGGACTATCTCCTCTTGCAGCTGCCCAAGTACACAAGCAGTGCTTCTGATAGAAAGGGGACTCACTGCCAGGGAAGAAGTCATCTCTGACTGTGATTGTATTTATGATTGTTTTAATTGATTTTATTGTATTTTAAATGTTTGGAAGCCGCCCCGAGCCTGGCTTTTCCATCAGAGCCAGGGTTGGTGAGAGGGAAAGCACTGAGTGGCACCACCTCTGGCAGCTACTGCCAGCACATGAAATGCCCGTAGGGGGCTGCCGTTTTATTAGCTCTACATGCTAAAAAATGTGAGTGGGGCTACACAGACGGAACACAGACTCCAGTGGGACATTGTCTCGTTCATAAACATTCTTTGAGTTTCAGTTTCCCAATCTCTAATAGGGATTTACCTATCAGTTAATAGTAGAGATGATTAGCTGAAATGAAGTAACTATTCTCTTTAATGCCATTGCCTCTGCGGATTCCTGTTTAACAATAGGGCAATTATAGGACAGGGTTTTAATCTCACTTCCAGAATGCTGGATGTCAGAAACATGTGGATGACTACAGAGCCAGCCCTGTAGTCAAGACTGGACTTACACTTGGCAGGGTCCAGGGCAGGACAAAAGCTGTGGACATGACAAGAAGCACCTGCTTTGGGATCTTCTGGAGTTGTGGCTGCTCTGCCCATACTCCTTGTGCCTTGTCCCCACCACTCCAGAATCGCCACCATTTGCTACCACTCCAGAAACTCCTATGTGCCTGCAGCCACTGCCACTGCGAGCTTCCGAGATGTGGAGCTCCTGAAAGCACAGAGTCAGGGACATACACAGTTGTTCCCCTGCCTAAGGCCAGCTCCGCCTGCCGTATAAATCTGACTCATCCTCCTGTTTCTGGGAACCAGCCTTCAGGAAGTGAGATTAAAACCTTGCCCTATAATTTCAGTTTCTTTCTCTTTACAAACCATGGTACCATTCCCCCCACCCTCTGTGTGAAGAGCTGGAAGTCCTTGCAAATTAAAATTGTTCTTTTTTTATCGCTGAAGATTTTTGTTGTTTTTATCCTGACTAGGGTTTGTACACCTGTGAAGCTTCACAGTGATGAATGGTGGGGAAAATATACAATTTAAGAGATGCTTATAAAATGCAGAAACGTTGGTCATCCTCTGTGGCTTTTACATCTATAGGCCTTGATTAGTGGAAAGTCATTCTAACAGAGGATTCTTTGGTGTCTGCAGAAATCCTGTGTTTTTTCTCTATGGGAAATGACCCTGGTTCAAATCTGAGCTTCAGGATTTTGTCAAAATCTTGCATCAAAGCCTTCAACTCAAGTGCTGGATGAATAGATTTATTTTTAAATTATTTACTTTATCCTCTCCTGCTGGCTCGTCATTAATGCAAAGAAACTCACCTTCTGCAAAGTTCAAAATACATGTTCCCAAAAAAGATTGAAAATTGGCAGAAAAGGCACTAAAATGAACTAAAGCTGCAGTACTAGTCAACCATAACAAGTAATTATAATAGTCCCATGGTCATTTCACTCACAGCTTGAGATAGAAAATGATACGAAAACAAAATATTTATTCTGCAATGTTAAAAATATAGGTCCTAGTTCACTTCTGCTGACAGTACACCTGCACCAGCTGTAGGCCATCATGACAGAATATCTACTGGGAGGGGTCAGCATAATGGCACAAACACCTGCAAACCTCACTCCCCTAGAAAGCAAGGGATGTTTGGTGCAGCTAGGCCTAGCTGTGGAGCAGGTGCAACCACTTCCTATTGCGAAACATCTCCATCTCCCATACAGAATCATCTGACAGGAACCCTATGGCTTAGGATCTCAAACTGGGGACATGCCCCTCACCACTTGGGGGAGGGGGTCACAGACAGTCTCCTGGAGGTGCAGGGCAAGATGTATCCCAGCTGAAAAACGCCCACTAGCTCCACACACTCACTGAGCTAGGAAGTGTCTGCAAAGAGGAAGGAGAGGGGGAAAAATAGTGCTTTCATATAATTCGTAAAATGTGCTTAGCAACCATTTCACCGCTGTTGTGCCTTTTCCATCCAGTTCCTCTGACATTTATGTATTTCCTTAATGTGTACATCTACTTCATTCTGGGTGGGTGCCACCAGCACCAAAAAATAGTATATGTTCTTCTTGTTACTAAGTAGGGTGGGAAAAGATGTAACATTGGTAACATGGTGGTAATTTTGAGAATAATGCTTTTGGGGGAAGGTTATTGAACAGGTGGTCGCCTCATAGCTTCAGATGCCTCTTGATGCTATTGGATTTCGATGATTGTTCAGATGCGGCAATTGGCGCTGTGGCCCATCTTCTGTTGGGGGCAGGTCACCAGGAGCATATTACACCAGTGCTCCAGTGTCTGCACTGGCTACCAAGAGCTTACTGGGCACAATTTTAGGTACTGGTTTTGACCTATAAATCCCTAAACAGCTTGGGCCCCAAGTATCTGAAAGATCACCACTTCCATCGTGTTCCGTTGCAGCCTCTGAGGGCAGCTGGAAGTGCCCTCTTGCCTGTAAAGTTTTCACAACAAGGGTATGCAGAGAGGCATTCTCAGTGGCTGCCCTACAATTATGGAACTCCTTTTCCTTGGAGATCCATCTAAGTCTGTGCCTGCCCATCATCTGGAAGCAATGCAAGACCTTTCTGTTTGGCCACGTGCTTGGCAGACAGGGAGAGGGTTGAGTAGGATGGGGGAGATAGGGAAAGTGGTGGAGGGCTAAAAGGGATAATTTTTAAAAGCTGGTTTTATATGTTAGCCACCCTGAGCCTTAATGGGAAGGGTAGGGTAAACATTTGAATAAATAATAATTATTTTTTTGATGGGGCACGTTCTGAAATCCATGCTACATATAATATCTGAACACCTTATGACAAAACTATAAATGCTACAGTTTTCTAAAAACAACCTTTTTGCAAGGTTGATTAGATGGGTAACATTCCTTTTCTAGCTCTTCCCTTTATTTCTTCCTTCGTGCAACTGGAATATTGAAGATGCTATTTAGTATTTGTTATTAGTTTAGTATTCTTCTGTTTAGTCAATAAATAAAAGCAGTATATAGGAGCTAGCAATTAGAAATGATGAATTTCATGGACTATCAAATTACTCCTGCTCATCATGTCTGAAATCTTGCAAGACAGAATTGCCATTACATATAGTTGGATCATTTAATGTATTAATATCCGATTTTATTTAGCTGCTGGTATTTACAAGTGTGTTTTATAAAAGGCCTACTTGTTCATCTCAGTAAAAATGTTGCCCCAAGACTCTGTTGTACGTTAAGGAATAAATAACTCTCCACGCATTCTGGAAACTAATATCTCTTCTGTTGAGGTACAGTATGTGTTGAAGTAGATGTAGAGCATAAGAGTTCTGGTCTTCTGCATCATTTATTGCCTATCTCCTCTATTTTCCATCACCAATTTGTACAGCACCTAGTACAAAGGAGTTCTGTTCCATAACTGGAGCCCCGAAGTCCCAGTACAATACAAATAATACATGTCATTTTTGACCATGCTCTGTCCATGAAAACTCAGATATTGAATGTGGTTGGTTCAAAGATGTTTCTTTCACCTATGCAATTTACACCATAAGCTATGCCCTTATTTATCCCAGGCTGACCTAGCCACCATGACCCATTCTCTGGTGACCACAAGGCTTGATTTTTGTATCTCCCTCTTCTGTGAGTGGCCCATAGTGCTTATCTGTCTCTTGCAGCTTGTTCAGAATGTGAAAATGCAGCTGCTTACTGGTTTGGGTAGTCGTGATCGCATTATGCTCGTTCTGTGTTCTCTACATTGGCTGCTTGTAGGGCGATGGATTGAATTTAAAATTGCTCTGATAGTTTCTAGGGCCCTGAACATTATAGGACCTGGTTATATTTGAGACCTACTCTTGGAGCCTCACGCTGATGGTTATCTGTACTCTGAAACCACCCACTGTTTGGGGATCCCGCCATTGCGTCTCAAGATGGTGGACAACTGGGCCTTTGCTGTGGCAGGCACCTCAGTGTGGAACTCGCTCCCTCCGGATGTCTCTCCTAGTTCTTCCCTCCTCACCTTTAAAAAGCATCTAAAGACTTATTTATTTTCTAGGTACTTTTAGGATCCACTGCTTGTTCTCCTTAATGTGTGTTGTCCTTCCCCACTATCCTCCTCTTTGTTTGTATATATATATATGTATATATATATATAATATGGATTTTATGTTATATTTTCATGTTGTACATGTATATTTTCATCTATTTTTAGAATCCTTTAGCCTGTAAAAATGGACTGCCAATCTTGTAAGAGTAAGATTTCATTTGAAATTTCTAAAATATCTGATGAACCCAGAAATATTGCAAGAGCAGCCTTTCTAATTGCTGCCAGTTTGGTCCCAGGTAGAATAAGCAGGGACGGACTTAGGATGTTTGCTGCCCTCAGTACTTCTCGGGCTGCTGCCCCCCAAGCCAAACAATATTAGGTCATCAATGCTGCTCCTATGTCAGTCCTTAACACACTGCTTACTAGGGGTCACTGGGCAGTGTCAGATGCGAGGGGGTCAGAGCAAGGAAGAGAGTGGAAGAGAAGGGCTATTAACCTGGGATCTAGGAAGGGGAGGCAGCTAGGCAAGTGAAACCTCGACGCCGGTGTGTGGGTGGCGTGCACACACACAGGCACACTCCCAGGGGCGTAGCTAGGTTGGAATGGGCCCCTGCCCCCATCACCATCCTCTCCCCTGTCCCACCCCTCCTTTCTCCCTGGAAGGGAACTGGAAAGGGGCCAAATAATAATTTTAAAAACTCACTAGTTACAGACCAGCTTAATTGGCGGGTGGGGAGATGAAGAGAGTTTTGTGTGTTTTGCTTTAATTCATCATCCAGATTTCCGGGCACATATTAAGACAGTTTGCTCACCTACACATTCCCACACATGCTTTCCTAATCTCCTTAATATAAATGGTTATTTGGTGTGTCCTTAGATTTTACCTTTTTAAAAAAAAAACCAAACACTTCAAACACTTTAGAAGTGTTTAGAAGCCTAGCCTCCCTTCCAAATGCCAAACAGCCATCTTCCCGCCACAGAGGTGGTAATTTCCTGCTGGCTGACACTGAGACCAGCAACCCGAATCAATTTCCTCTCCATTTCTAAATACTTTTAATTTCTAACTTATTCCCCTTATCTCTCCCTCCTTTTCAAATGATAACAACCATAGCAGCCCCCCTCCAAACTGCCGCCCAAGGCTAGTGCCTAGGTTGCCTTTCCCTGAGTCCAGCCCTAGGAATAAGGATGCATAAAAGAAACAGACCTTTAAAAAAGAAATAAATCTCCACTCCTCTTTCTGGTTGAGTTTGGTCTAAACTTTGCATGAAAGTTCAAAACTGATTCTTATTTAACCAAACCTGTTTAACCTTATCTGCATTTCCCTATCAGAAACCAACTAATACCCAAGTAGAGCTTGGATAGCTTGAGAATAAAGTGTCATTAAAAGCTAAATTGTGGTTTTAACAAATGCATCTAAAACATCCCCATCAGTAGGACTAAATTTTTAAACTTTTTCAAGAGTCATTATCCAGAATTAAACAACAGTGCCTAATATGGCAAACATTTTTTTTTAAAAGGTGTATTTTTTCCCTTCACAGGAAATCAGTGATAATGAAATATTAGAACTGGTACACAGTGCTCTTGGGAGGATGACTGTCATCCGGCAAATCTTCCCTCTGACGAGAGACAACAATCAGAGATGTATGAGGAATAACCACCGGATATCTTCACTGCTGTGCGATCCACAGGAAGGCTATCTGCAGATGCTGCAGGTCAGTAGTATGTTGCTAGCAAGAGGGCTAACTGATCCCTGGAAACACAAAATGAGATAGTTGTCTTTGATTATGAAGCTTTGTAGGAGCTGAGGGAAGATAAAATTCAAATGAGTACACTTAAATCTCAGCAGGTTCCTTTTAAACGGCGTAGTACTCCACTACCCTTAATTTCTTTTCTTTTTTCTTTTCCAAGGACTGAAAGTTTTAGATCTGACATTGTGTCCGTAAAGTATTAGCAGACAATTACATTGGCTCTTTTTTGACTGGGGTATTTCATTTCATTATGGACCTATTTTCTTTTTTTAAAAAATGCTACATTTTGTTATTATGCCTAGTATTGTTCACAGAATACATTTAGACTTTGGGTGATTTCAGACGTGACGAGATCACGCTGAACCACACTGAACCACGGTGAACCCCGCGGCGGGGCGAAAGGCCCCTGAACGTCTGCACAGCGTACGCCAGATGTTGGCCACGCTGAATCTGCACATGGGGTCAATTTGAACCACGCTTCCCGGGCTAGCCGGGGGAAGGTCCCGGGAAGCGTGGTCAAATGGACCGCGGGCCGTGGC
>QEPC01006548.1:888624-914099 GCA_003113815.1 Sphenodon punctatus | reverse complement strand
AGATGACCATGGAATGAACAAGGGTTTTGGCTGAGGAGACAGAGAGCCAGTGAAGGGAGAGGAGGAGAGGCGTCACATGGTCGAAGCGACGGGCAGAGTGAATGATCTTGGCGGCAGAGTTTTGGATCGCCACGCGGGGGGACAGGTGGGAGCGAGGGAGGCCAGCAAGGAGGAGGTTGCAGTAGTCGAGGCGAGAGATAACCATGGCGCAAATAACTCATGGGCTTCAGTCCATATCAGTTTTCAAGTGCTTCCTCTTCTAATTCATTTAGGACTGTCACACTGCCCACTCCCCTGGTGGTAAGTCGCTACAGGAGCAGGCCCTCCCCAGGGTATGCAACCAATTAAAGAGGCCTGGTTAAGGGTTCTTTTCACTCTTTTGTAAGTCCTTTTAATGTCACACCTGGCTACTGCCATCCAGTGCAGCAGGCAAACAAGCTCAGAATCCAAAAACATACAAACTTGAAGCAGCCCTACCACCTGGGCTTTACCTTGTTTGGAGGAAGGGGGAGATACCCTGCTCTTTTGGCTTCTCTGTTCTCCCACAGTCCAAGGTCTTCCTTTCTCAGGGCTGCTTTGTAGGTTTGTGCCGAACCCTATGCAGGTGCTCAGCTCCCTTACGTTCAGTATTGTCCTCGGCTCCCTCTCAGCCCTTCTGATGGATGCAGAGCAGCAGGCCAGATTTCCAGAACTAGAATGCCCCCTTCCATCCTGCCCTTACTGTATAATTGTACTTCATTTCAGGACCTAGGAGAGCTCCCAGTGCAAGCCAGTCTGGCTTGAGCTCCTTGCTGCTTGGTCTGCCACAGCAGACTTGACAGAGTTCTGGAGTCTGCTGCTCTTATAGCTGTCAGAGGAGGAGGGTCCAAGGTGATGAGCAGGCACCTTAAAGGGGACACAGCCTGCTTCGTCACAAGGCCCTTTGAAAAACCTCATCCTTAATGCTGTATGCTGATGAGAAATTCTGGACATGCTTTTGGGAACTGGCAAACTTTATATGCTGGCAGGACAAATATAGTTGAAGTAATGGCAGAGCAAGCTGTTTGCAGTTGCCAGTGTGCCATAATATATAGATCAGAGAATAGGAGAATACAGTTGTTTTTAAAAGATAATCCACATGTCATGCCCTTTAGGGCGTGGCACAAATCAGTGGGATGGATTCCATTGTCCTAATTAGGTTCAGGGTGAAGGTTTTAGTGCTCTCCCTTTTTAATATTATCTAGTCAGTAATGCTACTAGTGTGTACATGTTTAAGAGAGAAGAAAAACTAACCCTATGAGTGTATTGCTCTTTATGCAATTCTGAACAATATTTGTTTGCATATTGTACATCCTATGGTCAATTTCGGGTGGCACAGAATTACATTATAGTTAGTTACATAGTTTGCAAGTGCATTGTAGAAGATGTCAGTACAATGTGAAAGAAAATATTTGTTATTGCAGTAAAACACTTTAGAATCTTTAGACTTAGTTTTTTATTCACTTTTTTACTGCATCATTATTTCTCTTTAATTAAAAGGTCCCTGTCAAGTCTCTCCCTCCGCCCCATAATTTTTACACAGATTCAGTTTTACTCCTTTTAATAATCTGGAATGTTGGGATAGGTGACCTATTTCGGTTATGCAGGCACACAAGTTCACTAATTTCTTATCCAAGGATGGCTCAAGTACTGGGCTGGTGTCAGAGAGGGTGGAGTGGAGGGAAGGGACTTAATGTAGAAACATGGCATAAATATATTTAACGATAAAAAGTGAAGCAGCCTCAGAGGTTGAGAGTGATAGTCTTTTCTATTAATAGGGTACTCTCACATTGGTTGTCTTCCTTGTGTGCTTCATGGAGTTTCTTGGAGTGCCATTTCTGTGAGTGAAATGATTGACTGATTTTGATCCTCTAAATATTTCCCTTGTGCAAGCTCCATTCATTTCAATAGGGCTTGTACAGACAAAGCACTTACAGGAGGGAGCTATTGATCTCCATGCCTATTGAATAATTCCCTCTCCTGTTGTAAAAGGCATAGAGATGTGCACCAGGGGCCCATGTTGTTTTCGTTTTTTGTTTATGTTGTTTAAATCTGTCATTTTCGTTGTCATAAATATCAAATTTTTGTTTTTGTTATTGCTTTCATTTTCATTTTTCATTGGTTTCAATGGAAAACACATATTCAGCTATACCATTTTTGTTTTTCATTTGCCTGGAACCTGGAGTGATTATACCTCCAATGGAAGGCATTATGTGTACCAACGTACAAAAAGATTGGATAAAGGAATCTAATTTTATAAGCAGTTCAGATTGTAAGCCCTAGGGCAGGAACCGTCTATTCAATTACTTTGTAAAGCATCAGGTACATTGCTTGCGCTATATAAATGCTTGCTAATAATAATAATAATTATTATTTTGCAAAAATCTTCATATATATTTTTAGCTGCGCCTTCTTTGCCTCACATTTAATGTAGATGAAACTTGGCAAGTTTATACCCCTTCCTATAGTTACTATTTCTGCCAACTTTTAGAAGGATTGGATAAAAGGTCCTGATGGTATAAGCAATTAACTTATAAATGTATGTCTGAACTGTAACATCTTTGTAGTCCAACCAGTGTACATGAAATTTGGCAGGATGGTATATCACACTTTCACAATCTTTTCTGTCAAATATCAGAAAGATGTAATAAAGGGTCCCAATTTTAATATTCCTGCACAGCATATGCAGAGAAGGAGCTTATGCCAGGGATTCTCTTACGTGTCACTGTGGTATAAAATCGGTTTCTGATGCCACGTGTCCAGCAGAAATGTCAACCAAATATTCTCGTTCTGTGCTGTGACCATCCCAACATTTCTCCTCCATTTATTATTGGGAAGCATCTGTTTTGGAAAGAGCCAATAGAGATTCTCTTATGTCCTCTATCACAGTGCTGCAGGATGTGATTGTGATGATAATTGGCCAGCCTGGATTTGTAAACTATGTCTCCTGATTGCTGGGATGCTATCCCCAAACTCCCAGTTATGTTCCTTCTATGTCCGCCTGAGGACTGCCCCCATGCCTGTCTCAAAGCCACTACCAATTGGTCCGGTAAAGCTGGAAGCATGCAGTAAATGACCAGTGAATGTGTCTGTCAGTCTTTTGGGTTGCTCCACATCCTCCCTCCTACAGCCTCCTCCCCCTGCCATGCCAGGTGCCTGCCTCTGACTGGCACTGCATGTGCTGCTATTTATCTAAATAATGGCCTTCAAGGGGACAACTTCAATTGCTTATAAAATTGGGTCCCTTTATCAAATTGTCCTGTAGTTAACAGGGAGGGTATGTGATACATACCTGCCAAATGTCTTGTAAACAGGATGGAATATAAAAATGTTAGAGCTGGAAATGTATTTTCAAGTTAATGTCTTATACCATCAAGTCCCTTTATCCAATCTTTCTGAAAATTGGCAGGAATGTTAGGCTTGTAGAGGGACATAATATCTACAGGTTTCATATGAATTAGATGTAAGATAAAGAAGTTGTAGTCATGAATATTTATGGAGCCTATTGGATGAGTTGGATTTAACTATAATGAATGGTTTACTTCCAGGCGACCTGGAAGGCCATTATATATATTACTTAAGGTGTTAGTACTATTGATTATTTTATGGTAACCAACAAATTCCTATTTTGCACATTGGAACTTAACATCGTCCTTTCCTTTTTGTCCAATCATTGTTTGCTGATGTTGACTATTCAGGACCTCTTTAATAGGAGTCAGAGGGCTAAAACTATTGAACAGGTGGACATTCCTCTAGTTAAGACCAAGTATACAGTTCGAGATCAATGGTCCCCCCAGATGGAAAAAGATTTTCAGACTCTTATTTCACAGGAACTGGCGCAGACTTTAGCTACCCAAATTATGATGGTCTCTGATGAGACTACAACAGCCTATGAAAATCTTATAGAGGCTATGAGGCCACTGTTTGTAATGTCAAGGGAGTCAACTGGTACAACTCTAAAGGATTCAACCTGGTTTGATAGGGACTGTAGATATCAGAGGAAAAAGTTACAGAGAATCAGCGGAATGTTGAAGCGAACCCCCACCAGCCCTGGGTGTGCTTTTCAGCTCTGTAGGAAGCAATATCATGAGTTTCTGGCAAAGAAAAAGAATGAATTTCAAACCAAACAGTGGAAGGCTTTGACTGAAGCAGCTAATGCTAAGGACTCCAAACAGTTTTGGTCCCTGATAAGAACAGACGGGTTAGGTAGGAAGCCCCATTTTGTTCCTCTACGATCACCTGACATATGGGAAAAACACTTCCTGACTGTATTTTTGGATAGTTTAATCAGTCCAGTTAATATTTTTTTTGCCCCCTTGTGATAGGTTACAACATTGAGAGTCGGTGACTGAGAGAGAAATCTGTGATCTAATCGCCCAACTTAAGCCAGGGAAAGCTCTGGGAGATGATTTTTTGTCGGCAGAGATGATAAAACGTCAATCTGGTTGGTGGGCCTCTTTACTGGCCCCCCTTTTTACACATATTAATGCCACAGGAAGGATGCCTAGGAAGTGGCTGATGAGTGTGGTCATCCCAATTTTTAAAAAGGGTGACCCTAGGGTCCCTGCAAATTATAGGCCGATTAGCCTATTAAGTGTGGCAGGGAAATTGTACGCAAAACTTTTGTTATCTAAACTCCAGCTATGGCTGGATTACAAGGGTTTTTTGGAGCCAGAACAGGCAGGCTTCCATAAAGGATAATCCACAGTTGAACAGGTTTACGTGCTATCCCATCTTATTAATAAGGATGTTGTCCAACAAAAAAATACACATTTGTATATGTGTTTTATTGATTTACGTGCAGCATTCGACTCGGTGAATAGAGAAAGACTTTGGCATAAGCTTAGTGTAACTACATTGGATCCTCGTTTACTCTTCTTGTTGATTCAGTTACATAGTTCAAATTCCCAAGTACGGTATGCCTCTACAGAACCAATGACAACAGGAATCCCTGTAAATAAGGGGGTACGACAGGGATGTATATTGGCCCCCGCACTGTTCAATATTTATTTGAATAATGTGGTGTCGTTCATGATGAGGAGAGATGAGTTGCATCCACCTAAGCTCGGAATTAGAGAAATTTTTATTTTACTGTATGCAGATGACACTGTCCTGCTTTCTCTGTCGCAAGTGAATTTGAGAAGAAGTTTGGAGAGATTTGCTGAATTTTGCAAGCAGGAAAAACTTGCAATAAATTGCTCCAAAACAAAAGTAATGGCTTTGGGACTAGGAAATAACAGCAAGTCTCACCCATGGGAAATTGCGGGTAATAAAATCAGTCAGGTCAGGGAATTCAAATACTTGGGAGTGTGTGTGGCTGCTAATGGCAGGTGGAGGAGACATCTGGATTTTACATTAGGTTAGGCCCATAATACTGCACGAGCTATACAAAATTTCTACCATGGAAAAGGCAGCAAGCAAGTCTTGCCAGCCTTACATTTATATACTGCTAAGGTTATTTACTGCTAAGGCAATTTTTGTATGCCGTACCAATTTGGGGGGTAGACTATCTGGAGGTTCTCCAAAATGGTTTTCTGAGGGCTATTTTGGGGGTCCCTAGGAGTACTCCACAAGTGCTCTTGCGGGCCGAAACCTGTAGCAGTATGATCAGGTCTCTGGCACTGATTATGATAATTAAATTTTGGCTAAAAGTCATTTTGTTTGCAGCTGACTCATCCCCTTTGATTCAATTGATCCAAGTTGGTGAGACGCCTAGTAAATGGGCTCTCTTAGTTGAACATGAATTGACCAAACTGGCATTCTCTGGAGTTTGTCTCCTTCCGCTTGGCTTTAAGGGGGCGGCTTCTATAACTAAAAGGAGAATACTTGATCAGGAGATGCAGAGAAGTGATTCTGACCTGGTGGTGCAAACGGTCACTGGGAATTTCCATTCTATAAAACCCTCTTTGTTTCCTTCGAGTTACTTGCTCCAATGGAAGGATTCTCGCCTTAGGCAGGCCTTTACTTTATTTAGGTGTCAGGTTAATCCATCTGCCTTAGTTTAGGGGTGGTATAAGTATATACCGAGACAGAATAGGCTATGCTTACTCTGTAATGAGAAAGAAATTGAAAATGTTGCCCATATTCTGCTATGCTGTCCGGCTTATGGTGATATCCGGATCTCTCTCCTGAGTGAGTTTTTGATTAATTTGCAAAATCTGCCTAGGGATAAGCTACTCTGGAAAATGCTGTGTCCACTCGATACTAGCTGCTCGAGAGCGGTAGCTCGCTTTTGCTTTGGTGCCATCATTCGCAGGCAAAAATTGTTGGGAGAATAATAATTACTGGATAGTACTTGTTTAATGTGGATGATATGTGGTTATCCTGAGTCTGGTAATATCTATCCTGAGCTGCCGATTATATCTTTGTTTATTATGGCTGCACCTGGGTTCAGGTTAGATGCCATAGTCTGTAGTTGAAATAGTTTGATGAATGACCTTGTGCTGATCTTTGCTTAAAGTCCATGTTAAGGTGTTACTCTTAGTTTATTGTAATATGTATTTAGAGTTTTGATTCTGAATTATGTTATTGATTTCAGTTAATTTTACCTGTTTATTTTTGTTATAACTTATGTTAATACAAATAAAGAGTATGATGATGATGTATGGAGCCTTTCTTAAAATCACAACATTCAGTTGCTTCTAAAATTGGTTTCCTTTGTCTAGTGCCCTCCATTGAGGGTACAATCTCCCCAAGTTTCATCAGAATTGAATAAGAAACAAAAACGTTATAGCCGGAAATATGTTTTTCAGTTTTTTCCCTTTATTTCAACAACAAAAAATCATTTTAGTTTCTATTTTCATTATTATTATTTGTCATTTTCATTTTTGCGATAACGAAAATGACAATTTTCTTTATCATTATTGTAATAACAAAAACGACATGCGCACCCCTAAGAAGTCAGTCATTGGGCAACTGTTGCAGCAGTCTTTGTGCTCTGAACAGTCTGTCACTAAGAAAACCAGCAATGCCAATGTCAACCAGCTTGTTTCACGTAAAAGTTACCAAGGAGTAATAACTGGTACAGATTATAGTTTATTATGCAGAGACCCTTTATCACATCATTCTGATATTTGGCAGAGATGATCCTGAAGGTATAATGTACAGCCCTGCCAACTTTCATGTACACTGGTTGGACTACAAAATTATTACAGTCAGACATACATTTATAAGTGAATTGCTTATACCACCAGGACCCTTTATTCAATACTTCTGAAAGTTGTCAGAGATAGTAAATGTGGGAAGGGGTGTAAACTTGCCAAGTTTAATCTACATTAAATGTGAGGAAAAGAAGTTACAGCTAAGAATATATATGATTATTTTTGCAAAAGAATATAATTAAACTGCTTATAAAATTGTATTCCTTCATCCAATTGTTTTGGAGTTTTGGTACACTTACTGCCTTCCCTTGGAGGTACAATCCCTCCATGTGTCAGCCAAATATAATGAAAAATAAAAATGTTACAGCCATAAATGTGTTTTCCATTGAAACCAATGGAAAACAAAAGCAAGCAAAAACAAAAACGACAATTTGATATTTATGAAAACGAATACGACATATTTAAATAAGAAAAACAAAAAAATGAAAACGACATGGGCCTCTGGTGCACACCTCTATTGATTTCAACAATGACTGATGGCTTGTCCAAGCACCACTATCACAATGTAATCCAGACCAGGAAGCCTCTGGCAACATGGTCAGGATCGGGTCCAGCCAGCTAAAAAATGTTCCAGTGGCCAGGCTGCTGGAAAGGGTGGGGCGCACAAACATGTGGCTGGCTGGCCCTGCCCCCACCTGCCCCCAGGAACCCACCCCCTGCCATGACAGGCACGGCAGCTATGGCAGCTGGCCATGGTGGACCCAATCCAGACTGGACCATTGCGGGCAATTATTATTATTATTACATTGGACTTTTATACCGCCCCTCTTGCTGATCGTGTCTCGGGGTGGTTTACAACAAAGCAAAAATACAAAATATACAACAATATAACATCAATATTGAAAACATTATCAGTAGCCACACACAATTTCCCACCCCTCAATACCCCCCATCAATACATAATGTCGAAGAAGTCACGAAACTAGAACACAATTTCCCACCCCCCATTGCCACCCCACCATCCATACCCCTCTCTCACAGAGGTATTCCCCCTTGAGTTATTCCCTCCTCTCTCACCAGGGTTGCAACAACTCCACCCTCCCAATTCCTGACACACACACACACACACACACACACACACCTGCTCTCACCAGGGGCAGAGACCTACATCTAAAAAGCAAAATTCACTCTCACCCTTCAGAACCTAGGCTATTAATCAAACTATCATTCTACATACTACCCACCTTACCCCGCCACCCCACCCCACCCGTGTCCATCCCTCCAAAATAGCATAGCCAGGCCTTCAGCATCCCATAAACTGCCACGTAAAATGGAAGAAAAGAGTGAACAAGACATCCCTACAAGTATTCAAGTCCCAGCCAGGCACATTTCCAGCAAATATTTTTGCATAAGGCTTCTCAAGGACTCACATAAGGGCCGCACCCTTTGGCTCTCGGTCCTTAGGTGCACGGCCTGTGGCAAGGACACCAGGTGCTGGGCTTTAAAGGTCCCTGGAGAGTCCCTTCCAGAAGTGCATGACTTGGCTCCACCCCTCCCACAGGTGGAACAAGGGGGGGGAGATGGTCTGTGCTTTGACAGGGCGGGGCCCCCACACTCACCGCTTGGGCGAGCACATAGTGCTCCCAGCCCCCAAGAGTCCTCCCATCGCTGGCAGCTGCTGTTGTACAGTTTGTAATAACAAACACTATAGCCCACTGTAGCCTGCTCTAGCCCAATTGGGCAGACAGTAGCTCAGGCTGTGACCCCGGAGGTCTCCAGGATCACAGTTCAGGCTAGCCGCTACTGTGCCTGGGAGAAATCCTGGGCGAACATCTGGCAGGGCTAGAACATCTGGCAGGGCTAGAACAAATGTGACAGTGGCCCATGGGCCACGTCACATCAGTTAACAGACATTGTTGCTCTGGAGTAAATATGATTTCAGGATTGCATTCACTGCCATCCGTCATTGTGTGATATGACCCTGTTCTGAGCATCAGCCAGATCTATCTTATATATAGCTCTTAACTGGGATAATGATACTGACCTACTTTTTAAAAGTATTTTCAGGTTTATGGTTGACAGATGCCAAATATTCTTGTTAATCTGATGTATTTCTATCCTAAGAACATAAAAACGTAAGTAGTACCATACTGGGTCAGACCAATAGTCCATCGAACCCAACATCCTATCTCTCACAGTGGCCAATCTCAGTCGCTTGGGAGAAGTACCCAATCAGGTCACAATGGGCACTCCATTCCCTGTTGTCCACTCCTACCTTCCAACAGTAAAACATCTCTTCTGAAGCCCTCACTTCTGATGTACTTGAAAAAGTTTTTATTATTAGTTTTTGCATCTTTAGCAAGTTGCTCTTCAAATTCCCTCTTGGCTTTCCTTATTAACGCTTTACATCTTAGTTGGCAATGTTTATGCTCTTTCCTATTTTCTTCATTAGGACTAGCTTTCCATTTTTTAAAGAATACCTTTATGCCTCTAATAGTCTTCTTCGCCTCACCATTTAGCCATGCAGCCAGCCATTTGATCCTCTTGCTACCTTTTTTTAAAATTTGTGGAATATAATTAATCTGGGCTTCCAAGAGGGAGTTTTTAAATAGACTCCACACCTCTTGCAAATATTTATTCATTGCAACTTCTTCTTTTAGTTTCCCTCTAACTAGTTTCCTCTTTTTTGCATAGTTCCCCTTTTTAAGTTATATGTTACTGAGGTAGTTTATTTGTTGTTCTTCCTCCTGTAAGCATGTTGAACTTGATTATATTACGATCACTATTCCCAAGCAGCTCTGCCACCGTTACCCTTGCACCAGGTCCTGTACTCCACTTAGGACTAGATCCAAAGTAATTCATCCTCTCATAGGTTCCATGACCAGCTGCGCCAAGAAGCAGTCATTTATGGCATCTAGAAATGTTACCTCCACATTATTATTATTATTATTATTATTAACAAACATTTATATAGCGCCAGCAGTGTACCTGGCACTTTACAAAGTAATAAAATAGACAAGGTCCCTGCCCCTAGGGCTTACAATCTGAGAGACAGGAGCTGGGGGAGAGACTTAGGAAGGGGAACAGAGGGAGAGACAAGGGGTCTAACATTCATGAGGCCACATTAGGCCCTGAGGAAGCATTTACCCAGTCAATATTAGGCTAATTTAAATCACCCTTTTATTATTACTATTACTATTATTATTATTAGTAGTAGTATTAGTAGTAGTAGTAGTACGTTTCCGACTTTAGTAGTCTGTCTAATCTCTGTTACCATTTCACAGTCAGTCTCACCGTTCTGATCAGGGAGTTGATAATATAGTCCCACTGCTATACACTTCACCGTTACACAAAGCATTTCTATCCATAGTGATTCCAGAGTACAATTCACTTCCTGTAAAATTTTAATCCTGCTTGACTCAATGCTGTCCTTAACATATAATGCCACCCCACCACCAGTTCTATCTGCTCTGTCATTTTGATATATTTTGTACCCTGGTATTACAGTGTCCAATTGGTTATCCTCATTCCACCAGGTCTCTGAGATTCCTACTATGTCTATACTATACCTTCATTTAGTGTTTGATTCTCTAATTCTCCCATCCTACTTTTAGACTTCTAGCATTTGTATATAGACACTTAAACATACACTTTTTATTCTTATTCTGCTCATTATAACTGTTTCAGTTATTTTGAAATCATACCAATTTCTCTGGAATTCAGATGTTATTTGCTCTTATGCAAGATCACTACCACAGCTCTCTTGCTTAAACTTGAAAATACTTCAGCTCTTCGACAATTTCTTTTCTTCTCCCAACCTCTTCTCTTTAATGTATATGAAATTTGGAAGTGCCCTTCATTTTTAATTAAACTGGATTTGGGATGCAGATTGTTTTCTCCCAACCCATATCAATTTCATAATGTATTTCGTAGCTAACATGGAAGCTTCCAACACTGTTTGAAACAAGGTTTTTCAATTACATGTTTTTATTCCCTTGTTATATTTTGTTGTTGATCACACATATTATTTGTATACAGGTAATAATTTAGTTCAACTATATTCGCGTCTAGCTTTTTTATTCTAACCTGCCCCAAAGACCTGAGGCTCCAGACATTATTCAAACTAGTCTAGAAAAATATGTAACTAGATTTATTTATTTATTTATTTATTTATTTATTTAAAGAGAGCAGTATAAAGCAAAGTAAAAATAATAAGATTGTTTCTCAGAGTTCTTCCTTGTTAATTGAACAGAGTTCTAGATGGTATGCTGGCATTTTAGAGTGTACAAATAAAAAAAACATAGGAGGGAGCCCTTTGAAACAGGTAGTGGAGGGGACCAGGGAATGAGGGAGAGGCAAAGGCCCCACCTTGCCCTCACTCCCTGGCAACTTCCGGTGGTGGCGGGCAGTACGGCAGCAGATTCAATATACTGCTGCTGCATCCGGCGCGACCCAGGAGTCAGCAAGCAGGCCCGGTGCAGGGCCCAGGCCAGTGGCAGTGGTGGTGGTAAGTGCCGCGAAAAATGGCTGGGTTTGGGGATGGGCAGAGGGGAGTGCCCCCTCTGCCCATCTCTGAGCCCAGGCCCAGGTAGCACCCCCAGACCGAGCCGGGGAGTGCCCACTGAGCTGGGGAGTACTTCTAGGCCCGCTGGCATCAAACCCACCGGCAGGACAATGAAGCCCCACATTTCTCCCCCGCCCTGGGCCCCGCAATCTTTTAGGCCAGTCCTGGGAAATAGGAATGTTTGACCAAGGGAAAAACAAGAAGATTATGGTGTGAAATATTACAGTTTTCAAATATACAAAAGACTTATAAGTAAACTGGTGCCCAGTTATTCTTTCTGGTCACTGATAATAGGACTAGAGGTAATGGACTTAAATTAAAAGAGAAAAGATATAAGCTAAACATTAGTAAGAAAATTCTAACTACTAGGACAATTAGGCAGTTGAATAATTTGTGATGGGAGTCTGTGAATGTCTTTAAAAATCGGTTAGACATTTCTTTGGGCAGTGTCGGTACAGTAGATCTTGCTGACCAATGATGGGCTGGACTAGATAAGGCTTGGAGTTCCTTCCGGCCTTATGATTCTCTAATTCTAGCATTTTTATTCCACCTGATGAATACATAAATAGGGGACAAGGTTGCACAATTTAGAAAAACCAAAGGAAACAAGTCCATGACCGTGTTTTCATCTCAGCATGTCTTTTCCAACTACCCAGCATGCTTCTCCAAAGATAATTTCTGTATTTCCTAGTTCCTCATGCCAGAGACTGCAGGAGCAGCAGTGTATGGCATTAACTGGTAGTTCAGGTATCTGTGCAAATTTCCTCTTATAATACATCTCTGAATCTAGTAGGTGTGTGATAGTTAGCTGCAAATTGACATTTGTCCCCGCATTAGGAATAAGGACACAGACACGAAGGATATTGGGTAAAAGCTGGCCGCAGCTGTATTTATTGAATCCAATCTTAATTAACCTGTTAAGAAAAACAAAACCAATTAACCAAATGTATCCACTCTAATACTTTAAAGAGTGGTGGATGAGATCAAAGCCCAATTAGCCTGAATTGAATTCTTTAAACCTTCGCCTTGTGAAGTAAAACCAGTATTAGCCAATTCATCTCATTTGTATTACCGTGCCAACTAAATGCGAATTAAATTGTTTCCAGTTAAGGTACTTGAATAACAAGGGGAGTCATTATTCAATCCAAATTTTTCTTCACTCCCCGCTTTCAGTACCATAGAATTCCCACCTTTTGGATTGGAGATGCCAGTCCAATCCCCTTCCCATGGACCGCATTGATCCATTTCCGTGAAGGACAGATGTTGCTGATGCATATTTCGGGACCGCTTGGATTCTCCCCATATGCCCACAACATCCTTCCTTCCTGGGATCATCTGGGTTGTCCATCCCCTAATTTGCTTCCCAGGGTCCACCATGCCGGATGATTCTGATCATCCTCCACTGTACCCAGGCTATAAAGCCCTTACCAATTTACTGTATGGTACTGAAAACCGCCCGAGGTTCAGCAGCCTCGCTTACTTGAACACCTCCCAATTTAGCTATTTGACTTCTTTAACATCCAAAAAACTCCCTAAATTAATGTTTTAAGCATGGTCTTTATATTACCAATGTACAAATCCAAACCAATCTCGAATACGTGAACCCCATCCTGCCAATATAGTTCGGGTTTGGTCCATCGAATTTCAGGGTGATTAAGCCAAACCCCCCATGCGACCCTATCCACTTCCTAATTTCGACATTAACTTTTTTTCTGGCTCTATCCACCACTTTTGGGTTAACAGCCCCAGGCCACCTGATTCTCTACAACATTTCAGTGAACACCAGAGTGGCCTGAGGAAAAAGCTCCCGCAATCTGACCCAATCCTGCCTAATCATAATTAAAAGATCCCCTGGTGAAATCATTCTCACCCAAATGGATCAAAATCAGATCAGGGCCTTTCTAACCACCCCATGACCATTGGCATCAACTGGGGCCACAGCATACCCCTCCGGCCCTTCCAAACCACAACCACTTTATCAGCCAAACCGAGCTGTGTGCCCCAACTAGTTGCCCGAACCCTTTTCTCAGCCGAATGAATGAAACTGTGGCCCAAAATCCAAATTACCTTTTTCCAATAATTCAGCTGGCCTCCTGAAAGGAACAAGGGAAAAAGAAAAAAACATCACTCAACAGCTCTTTACGTATCTATAGCGCTGGGAATGGGCGCACATAAGTTCTAAAAACCCCAGAACACCAGAGCCCAACCCTTTTAATTTCTCCATCAGTAAAACCAGCCGCAGCAGCAGAAGATGCTGCCCCAATCTGAAATGAATGGGATCTAAAAACCACCCCAGATAGCCCCAGAAAACACAAACAATGCCAAAAAACTGCCATAAATTGATAACGAGTTAACGGCTCCCCAACTGGTGCATGAACAATGATCCAGGCATGCCAGATCTGACCCTCAAATACTCCTCCATACATGACATGGGACAAATGAGAGGCTCGACGGACCTAGCCAGAGCAACCCTCGAGCCTTTGACTAACTGATCAGTCTTGGAAAGCCTGATGCACACCTCCATACCTACTCCCCCCTTGGTCACATTGCTGAACTGCAATTCTTGCCTAGAGCGGTCAGACCTGGCCTGCACCACCAATTCACTAACCCTTAGCACTGCGAAAAAGGCTAAAACAAATGCTGCCTTAAACAGACAGACTTCCCCAGCATCAACACAGACATCACCAAGTTTCCCAACAATATCCGCCAGGACCTTTGGAGACAAAGGAACCCTGCTGTCAGCCCGCATCCAACCCTGCCTCCACCAAGAGACAATCATCGCCTTCAGCACCAGCATCCGCTCTGGCTCCTGTACTCCAAACATCTTTGACACAAAGGCCAACACCGACCACTTTACTGCTATCGTGCCGGTCGCCAAACCTCTCTTGTGCAATTCCAAACCGAACGGAACCCGCTGCTGTATAGACACCGGGAATACCACAGACCATCTCTTACCACGAGCGCACCCACATAATTCCTTGATCGCCCTCTCATACATGAGCCATGTCGCTGGAGACACAGAACCCTTTACTGTGTCCATCAGCTCTAACTTCCAAGGTTCCATAACTCCCTGGGCATGAAGTCCTGTTCCTTCCTCACCTGGGGAGCAAGCTCCCCAAAACGCCGCATCTGTAAATGAGAGAGGGCATCAGCTATCTCGTTCTTCACTCCCGGGACATGCCTGACACAAAACAGAATATTAAACTTCAAACAGCGCAGTACAAAGACCCTCACCAGCCACATCACCCTCTCTGATCTTGAGGATAAAGAATTAACCACCTGCACCACAGCCATGTTATTGCACGAAAACATAACTTTCCTGTCCCTAAAACTGTCAACCCAAACATGCACCGCAACTACAATCTGAAACAACTCCAAAAAGGTTAGGTCTCTTAAAATACCTGATGCATGCCACTGATCCGACCACCTCTCTGAACACCAGGCACCCTGGAAATAAATTCCCCAAGCCCACCGCCCCAGCCACATCAGACTGCACCTGCAACTCTGCTTCTAACAGATACAGGTCATGCCAGAAGCTAACCCCATTGTGCGTCCTCAAGAACTCCAACCACACCTCCATATCTTCCCGCATCTTGTTTGTCACTCTGATGTGGTGATGGGGAAGTGAGACCCTGGCTGTCCTGGTGTATAATCGAGAGAGGAAAGCCTGACCCGGGGCAATAACCTGGCAAGCAAAATTCAGCTTACCCAGCAGGGATTGCAAAAACCTCAACGTAACCTTACCAGCCGTCATGCATGCGCTTATCTCGACCCACAAATTCTGAATCTTAGCTTGGGGTAACCACGACAATTCCCTGACCAAGTCCAGCTCCATGCTCAGGTAGGTTAGCACCTGAGCAGGGCCCCCAGTCTTCTCCTCAGCCAAAGGGACACCCACTAACTCGGACACTTCAAGGAATACACCCAACAAGTCGGCGCACTCCCGCGACCCTGCCTTTCCGATAAACAAATAATAATCGAGATAATGGGTCACATGACCCGGTCCCACCCTTTGTTTGACTATCCACTCTACTGTGGTGCTGAATTTTTCAAAAGCAGCAAATGAGATGGAACATCCCATGGACATAGCCCTGTCATAATAGAATTGACCCTTGAAAGCGAACCCCAGAAGGTCAAAATCCTTAGGGAGAACAGGCAAAAGGTGAAATGCCGACTTAATATCACTCTTTGCCATGAGGGCACCCCTACTGCAATTCCACCGCAACATCAAATGACACATAGTGCACCATGCAGATGTTCCGCGGAATCACATCATTCACCGAATACCCCCGGGGATATGACAGATGATGTATCAATCTGTATTCCCCTGGGGCCTTCTTGGGTACAATACCAAGTGGAGAAACTCTCAAATTGTCCATAGGTAAAACTGTGAGGGGCCCGCAACCCGTCCCTCTAAAACCTCTTTCGTCAACTTTCTTTCAACAATATTCTCCAAACCACCAACCGATTTCAGATTATGGGCAAACCATGTGCACCCGCCCGTACAAATGGAATATCAAAACCAACACGAAAACCTTCAACAATGTAACTTATGTCCCGTACCTGTGGGTAACCCCTTAACAATTCCCTGAGTACCCACCATCTAACTGGGGTTGGTGCTCTTACTAACAACCTGCTGTCCTGCACCCCCACCTCGGCCTCCTCCATTCGGGAAGGGGCTCTTTCCCCTTTGACCCCCGTCCCTCCGTCTCTGGCAGTTGGCAATGAAATGAGGCCCACTGCACTGCAAGCAGACATGTTTGAACTACAGTTGGCACGAAAACAACGGGACCCATCATTAAAATCCCAGCATGCCAGCGACTGGCTCCCTTTCTTGCTAGGCTCGCCCCAAAAATTATCAGTCGGTTGCCCAGCCCCCTTTACAATAACATGGCCACTATCAGCCCTAGCCACATCCTTCTCTTGGATGCATTCAAGCCACAAATCATGATCTTCACATCCCATCACACATCCGGCACAATTACCGCGTTTTGCCTGAAGGCCTCATCGTATCTGAGTCACCCGAAACCCTCCTTCGTCAAATAGGCCCTCCTCCCAATATCAAAATACTTCCATAGGGCTATCGCCCTCTCAAGAAACGCCTGCATGATTACCCCGGCGTAAATGATAAACACCGACTCCCAGTTTGCCCAATTCCTATCAACCTTCCTTCATACTCCCTAGGTTCCTGCCTCACGTTAGGATCAGGGATAGGATTGCAAAAAAGCAGGGCAAATAAATCAATGTACTCCCCTTTCCAGATTTTTTCTCACGTGGCTTGCATCAAGTGCACCCCAATGGGTGCAGAAACCCTGGCGTAACCACCTCTCAGGGGAGGGACCTTTCTCCCTGACTGTGCCGCCATCCCTGCATCCTCCAGATTGCTTGATGGCCCCCCAGTGGGCTGAACCTGAGCACCGCTTCCTGGTGCTACCTGACTCTGTCCATTACTCACATTCCCAGACTGACTCGCAGCTGCAGCCCCCGCCTGTGGGCGCCACACATTGTCTACCCAGACCAAGCGGTTTGGATCCTGCTGCACACACAGTTGACCCTGTCCAGCTTGCCCCGTTGTCGCTATTCCACCCCCTTGCAGCTGTATTGGCAACCCAACAGCCATTACCATACTCCCCCCAGCCTGTGAGGATGATGCCTGGCTCAAGGCAGTCGGTGCCTGCACCCCTCAGCTACTCTCACACAGCTCCAGCCCTCCGGACCCGTCATTAACCCGTCTACCTCCATCCAGATACTCACCATCCCCTGCTATTGGGGTCATCTGTGCCAGTGAAACTTACGCCGTTATGACAGGAGGCACACTCCCTGCCACAGGCCGGTCACCAGCCTCAATGAACGCCACAATCCTGGCGATCTGTTGTTCTATCTGGTCCACCTTCTACGCAAGCTGCTCCACTGCTGGACTGGTTCCTGCACCAGCTGCCGCAGGTATCAGAGCAGCATGCTCACTAGGCTGAGGTAAAACAAGGGCAGAATCACTCAAACCGCCAGCCCCAGTTGCGCACCGATCGGGCCCTCGCTCTGCCCCCCTCATGCCAACTGCAGTCAGCCTGCCCATGACCCCATCCCATGCATCCATCCTGTCTGCAAGGGACTGCAATAGTGCAATTCATTGATCCTCCTGGCCCCTTACCCCACCTGAAGCCTGCCTCGCCATTACAGCCTGTGTTGCCCTTGCAGCCCCACCAGAGGGGGCTGCATCACAAAACTGCCCAGTAACAGCAGCGTGCTGCCAAGCTTGCCCAGGCAGTCTCTCTTGCATTGCCCCTGCAGCCCCACCAGAGGGGGCCGCATCACTAAACTGACCAGCAACAGCAGCATGCTGCCCAGGGCCACCTTCACTAGCTATCTGGAATGTCAGCTCAGCCACCCTCTGCCCATCGAGGAAGCCAGGCCCCACATCCATCAGGCCATCATTAGCACCCAGAACCTCCAACTGTGTCAGGAGTGGAAGGTCATCAGTCCTCCGTCTGACACACACACACCCCATTCCCCTGCCAGCAGTCTTTTGGCCCCTGCTCATGGGTTTCTTGACCCCCATGGGCCCTTTTCTCCTGCCCATACCGACCCCCCAACCTGATATCCCAATCCTGGGAATTGCACGCTATAGGTAGTCCACCCACCCCCCTTTCCTTAATGCTGCCCAAGAACTTAGCCTTTGCTGCCACTCTTCAGCCTGCCGCCACGTCCTCAAGCCCCTCTACCACTGCCACAGTAGCCTCGCAAAATCCACGGGGGAGGGGGGAGGTAGAGAGAAGCTCCCAAGGCCTGGATCAGCCCCCTTTGCTGCTCCCGGCTGCACACGTTCTGTTCATCCACACGCTGTGAGCAGCGCAGCACGTTCCATTATCACATGGCCACAAACTGGCCAATCGATGCAGCGCAATAGCGCTGAGACTACCCAATGCAAACTGCATTCCCAGAGGGATGCAGTTTGCAAGCTGCAGCCAGCCCGACCACTCCCCAACCAGTGGAAAAGACTCACCCCCCCACACACCACTGTGCCTTCTCCCCTGAGTGAAGTGGGAACAAAGGCCCCCCGCAGCGCACAGGGGCGCTTAGCAAGGGAATTATGTTGGTGCTTGCTTGAGTCAACCACTGTAAACAAGCTTGATCTGATGGTCTCTCTTTTCCATTACAACTTATTCATCCTTTGCGACAAAATTTTGATGTTGTAAATACACCTGTTGGGGTGGGGTGTGACCATTGGCGGAAATATCTTTTCTGGAATGGCCAATTGTATCCTAGAAAAGGGATACAATAATCTGATTAATAAGCACCAAGACATTAGGAATGCTTTGCTCCACAATAGCAGAGAAGATCTGAGAATTTTGGCTGCATCAAAAAAATTGGATAAGAAATTGAGAAAAATATTATACAATTGTACGAAGATGTGGTGAGACTACAACTTAAATTCTGCATCCAGTTTTGAGCGTCTTTTCTCGATAGCAAAACACATTACTAATTATGAGTTTAGCTTGAAAAGCTACGCCTATATATTTGGAGAGAGAGTATGCATATGTGGCGTGAAGGGTATTTCAGCTAATTACATTTTTTAAAGTAACTAAAAAATAACAGGCTAAAAATCTATTTGGAAATGTTATTTGACTACATGTGGGGGAGATATCAGCTGTGCCTTTGTTATGGATGGATCATTACCTCCGGCAGACCTGTCTCCTGGCAAAAAGTACTAAGCAAGGGCACTTAACCAATGGAACAGGCTACCCAAATACTGCAAGAGTGTCTGCTAAAGCAGAAAAAAAGGAACCCTCCAACAGCAAACACCTGGTTGTCAGATACCACCCATGACCCCACAGTCGAAACTATACAAGATATCAAACAACTATGGGTAAAGCAACACAAGACGCTAACTCGATTTGGGTCGCGTTACCCCCCACATCAGGCAGCCTTACCCCACGATGCAGCACGTCGGATGGCCAGTGGCCACCAGATGTTCACCCTGCCTCCATGTTGATTGTCTCTCTGACTTCTACATCACTTCTGGGCAGTTTAAAGGTAAAAGAGGCTTAGCTTTGTTTTTCCTTGATTGAAAACGTAGTCTAGAGTTTGAAAGTTATACTAGCTTCTTCCTGGCCTACGCATGAGCTGCACTGAGAACTTTATTCTCAGTTTTGTTGGTTGGGAGAGCCACACTAGAGTCTGGCTACACTGTCCACTTCCTATTGTCATATTGACTTTGCAGCGTTTGTGCTGTCTATATCTATTCTCTATATGTCTGTCTCCAACTAAGGCCATTTTCACATGGATGCCCCCCACCCCCGCACATGTGTACGGGTGGGGGGGATGCCCATGCAAACACCACAGCAGGTGAGGGGGATCAGTGGGTGATGGTGAGAATGCTGCACGGGGTGGATGTGGGTGGGGGTGCGCTCCCGTGCTTCACCCACCTCCACCCACCTCCACCCATCACCCACACACGGAGCAACAGTCACCAGTGCCCGATGCTCCATGCATGGAGGTGGGTGGAGGTGGATGCGGGTCCATGGGAATGCACCCCCATGCACCACCCACCCATCCATCCCCTCACGTACCCGTGCCCATTAGAAAATAGCCTAAGACTGCTCAGTGCCAGGTACATTGCTGGCATTATAAAGAAACAAAAAAGGTACTGGAAATGAATAATAACAACATTCACTGAAATAATAAACAAAAGCACAAAGATAATACACATAATAATGCATGTTGAGCAAACCACTCTTCCTCAGGGGAATCTAAAAATGAGAAAAAATGTTTTAAACATAATATAATAAAATAAACATACACAAAAAATAGAGTGTAAAATTGATATTATCTTAACAACGTAAGTAGTGCCGTACTGGGTCAGACCAACCATCCATCACGCCCAGCATCCTGTCTCCGACTGTGGCCAATCCCTTTCTCTTGGAAGAAGTACCCAACAGGTCACAATGGGCAATCCATTCCCTGTTGTTCCAGCCCCCAACAGTAAGAGGTTACATCCCCAAAACTGGCTTGGCTAATAGCCATTAATGGACCTATCCTCCAAGAACTTATCCAATCCCTTTTAAAAACTAGTTACACTACTGCTGTTGACCACTTCCTTTGGCAATAAATTCCACAAGTTAATTGTGTGCTGAGTGAAAAAAATACTCTCTCATATTTGTTTTAAATCTGTTACTTAATTTCATGGAGTGTCCCCATGTTCTAGTACTGTAAGAGTTAGTAAATAACTGCTCCCTATTTATGTGTTCCACACCACTCATGAGTTATAAACTTATATCATATCCCCTCTCAGTCGTCTCTTCTCCAAGCTGAAGAGCCCCAACCTATCAAGCCTCAATACAGGAGCCATACCATACCCTTGATCATTTTTGCTGCCCTTCTCTGTATGTTTTCTAGTTCTACTATGTCTTTTTTGAGATGGGAGTGACTAGAACTTTACACAGTATTCAAGGTGCAGTTGTATTATACATTTATATAGAGTCATTACAATATTTTCAGTTTTATTCTCTAACCCCTTACTAATAATTCCTAAAATTCCTAAAATTCTGACTGTTGCCACACACACAGCTGAGGATTTCAGTGTTTTGATAACAATGACTCCAAGATCCTTTTCCTGAGTGGTAACTCCTCATTTAGAACCCAGCGTTATGTACATATAGTTTGGGTTATTTTTCCCTATGGGCACCACTTTGCACTTGTCCACATTAAATTTCATCTGTCATTTAGGTGCCCAATCACCCAGTCTTGCAAGATCCTCCTGCAATTCTTCACAGTCCACTTGGTTTTAACTAAATTGAATATCTTTGTGTCATTGCAAATTTGATCACCTCATTCTTTGGGTGCTTTATTATTATTATTATTATTATTACAAGCATTTGTATAGCACCAGCAGTGTACCTGGCACTTTACATAGCAATGAGAAAGACACGGCCCTTGCCTATGGCTTACAATCTAATAGACTAGGAGGGGGGAGACAGGGAGAGGGGACATATGGAAAGACAAGGGATAAAAACATTCAAGTGGATGCGGAGTCTCAGGTACATGTGCTTGGCTTGTTTGCAATTAGGCAGACAGTAAATGTTGAGAGGGGAGTACTAGCGGACGTTGGGGAAGGTGGTGAGGAAGAGGTGGGTTTTAAGGAGGGATTTGAAGAAACAGAAGGAGGGAGTGAGGCGGATGTGGGCAGGGAGGGAGTTCCAGGCATGGGGGGCAGCTAGGGAGAAGGGACGAAGGCAGTTAGGGGAGCACGGGAGATGAGGGAGAGCGAGGGAGGTGACAGAGGAGGAACGGAGAGTGCGTGCAGGAGTGTGTAAGGAGATGAGGTCCGAGAGGTAGGGAGGGCAGGTTGTGGAAGGTTTTGTAGGTATGTACCAGGAGTTTGTGAAGGATGCGTTGGGGGAGGGGGAGCCAGTGAAGCGAGGAGAGGAGAGGCTGCATGTGGTTGAAGTGATGGGCTGAGTGGATGACCCTAGCAGCAGAGTTTCGGATGGAAATAAGGGGGGACAGATGAGAGCGGGGGAGGCCAGTAAGGAGGAGGTTGAAGTAGTCAAGGCGGGAGATGACCATGGCGTGAACAAGGGTTTGGGCTTAGAAGACAGAGAGAAAGGGGCGAATCTGAGCAATGTTATGGAGGGCAAAGTGACAGGATTTAGCAACGGCATCGATGTAAGGTTTAAAGGAAAGGTGAGTATCGAAGATGAAGCCCAGGCTACGGGCTTGGAGAACAGGACGGATGGTGACTCCATCAATGAGGATGGACAAAGAAGAGGGGGAGGAGGGGAAGGAAGGAAAGATAAGGAGTTCAGTCTTAGCCATATTGAGCTTGAACTGACGTTGGGACATCCAGGCAGAGATATCAGAGAGACAGTTGATGAGGCAAGCTTGGACAGAAGGGGAAAGAGAGTGGGTGGAGAGATAGAGTTGAGGATCATCAGCGTAGAGGTGGTATTGGAAACGGTTGGAGGCAATGAGTTTGCCAAGGGACAGGGTGTAGATAGAGAAGAGGAGAGGGCCCAAGACTGAGCCTTGGGGAACCCCTACTGACAGGGGGAGGGAGGAGGAGGTGGAATTGGGAAGAGACACATTGAAGGAGAGGTAAGAGAGGTAGGAGAAGAACCAGTCAAGGACAGAGCCACAGAAGCCCAGGGAGCAAAGAGAGTCCAGTAGGAGCGAGTGGTTGACAGTGTCAAAGGCAGCAGAGAGGTCAAGGAGGACAAGAATGGAGTAGAGATGCTTAGATTTAGCAACAAGTAGATCGTTGGTGATCTTGACAAGGGCAGTCTCAGTGGAGTGAAGGGGGTGGAAGCCAGACTGGAGAGGGTCCAGGGAGGAGTTGGCAGAGAGGAGTTCAAGGCAGCGGGAGTAGACAACACGTTCCAGAAGCTTAGAGGCGAAGGGAAGCAGGGAGACTGCTCAGTAGCTAGAGGGGTCAGAGGGGTCGAGGGTGGACTTTTTGAGGATGGGAGAGACAGTGGCATGCTTGAAGGCAGAGGGGAAGGAGCCAGTGGAGAGGGAGAGATTAATGACATGTAGAAGGGGAGGGGCAACAGTGTGAGCAATAGAGGTGAGGAAGCGGGAGGGGATTGGGTCGAGAGGGCAGGTGGAGGGGTTTGAAGAAGAGAACAGGGAGGAGATTTCCTCGAGGGAGGCTGGAGGAGAGGAGAGTGGGGAGAGGGGGTGAAGAGGGGGCGGGGGGAGGAAATGGGTGTGAGGCGATGTCCATGCGGATCTTGTCAATCTTCAAGGTGAAGAACGACACGAGATCATGAGCAGAGAGGGAGGAGGGGGGCAGGGGGGCTTGAGAAGGGAGTCGAAGATGGAGAAGAGGTGGCGGGGGTCACGAAAGTAGGATTGAACCCGGGAGGCATAGTAGTGTTGCCTCACCAGGGAGATAGCAGAAGAGAGGGAGAAGAGGGAGAATTTAAAGTGGAGGAAGTCAGGGTAGGAGCGGGATTTGCGCCAGAGGTGTTCAGCAGCCCGGGTGTAGGAGCAGAGGTAGCGGATAGTAGGGGTGAGCCACGGACGGGGTTTTTGGGGTCGAATGGGGCAGGAGGAGAGAGGGGCAAGACAGTCAAGGGTCATGGCGAGAGAGGTGTTAAGTGAGGAGACGGCAGTATTAGGGGAGGAGGAGGAGAAGACAGAGGAGAGAGGGAGGAGGTGAAATCTAAAGGGGTAACAGCCTGCAGATCACGGAAGGGGCGTGAAGCAGGTGAAGAAGAAGAGGGTTGGTGGGGGAGGTTGAAGGAGGCAAGGTGATGGCCGGACACAGGACAAAGGTTAATGGAGAGGACAGCAACAGCACAGTTTCTGGAGAGGATGAGGTCGAGAGAGTGGCCATCGCTGTGGTTGGGGGAATCAGTCCAGAGGCGGAGATCGGAGGAGGAGGTTAGGGAGAGGAAGTGGGAGATAGAGGGTTGGGAGGGTGCGTCAACATGGATGTTGAAGTCACCAAGAATGAGAGCGGGGGTATCATCAGCGAGGAAGAAGGTAAGCCAGGATTCAAAATCTGGGAGAAAAGAGGAATGGGGACCAGGGGGGCGGTAAATGACCGTGATATGAAGGAGGAGGGGGGAGTAAAGACGCACAGACTGAGCCTCGAAGGAAGGGAAGGAGAGGGAAGGGGGAGGGGAAAGGGGCTGGAATTGACAGGGGCTGGCAAGGAGAAGGCCCACGCCACCACCCTGGCCCTCAGGGCGGGACCGTTGAGAGAAGGAAAGGCCTCCAGAGGAGAGGGTGGCAGGGGTGACAGAGTCAGAGCGAGGGATCCAGGTTTCTGTAAGCACAAGGAGCAGAAAGTGGCAAGAAAGGAAGAGGTCCTGAATGAAGGGGGCTTTGGCAACAGCAGAGCGGCAGTTCCAGAGGGAGCATGGGAAGGGAAGTTGATCAGGGGGAAGGCAGGGAATGTGGATGAGGTTGGGGGATGTGGAGGGACGGGGCTTGCAGGGACGGGGTGAGGGTGGATGGTGGGGGGAAGAGGGGGACTTGCAGGGTTTCCCACAAGCTTGATTTATGCAAATTATTATTTATCCAAATATTTCAGTAACTTTGGAATGCCTTCATCCAAATATTTTCTATCCAATGTGCATATTTGAAAAGTGCATTACAGGGTGCCCCAAACCATCTTGAATAAGGACATTTTTTTATTATGCACATAGATTGAGTGTGTGAATGCTGCATTGAAACTACATTCACACAATGCACATATTTTCAGCATTGGAACGCAGAACAGGAATCCTCTGTTAATCCTTCAGGATAATGGAAGTCCACAGAGAGAGCTGGTGCTGCTCCAGTCATGACAATTAAGGCAGGGAAAGAACCTCCGGAGTGGTTGGAGAAACAGCTTTTGGAGGAGGGGAGAAAGGTAATTTTTGGTTTCCTTCCTGTAATGTTGAGAATGTGGATAAAAGCAAGAGAAATATGCACATCAAACTGAATGTGGGAATGCTTATAATGCACAATTTTACAATGTGCATTAGGTTCAAATGCGGAGAAAAGCAGAATGTGTGAATGGGGAATAGCAAACGAATCCGAACCCGAACTGACCGAACCAAACTCAAGTCCGAATATCAAAATGACCGAATAGTTCAATCAGTTCGGATCGCGTTCGGGTGAGTTCGGGTGGCGAAAACATGGTGTCACTGGAAGGCCAAACGTGACAGGGAGGGGTAGTCAGCTGAGGAGCAGACTTCCAGGCACCAGGGGTAGAGAGGTTTGGAGTAGCAGCCAGCCTGCCCAATCACCATCCATTTTCGCCTCAGACCACTGGCTTGGCAATCTGTGATTGGCCACGGACTAGG
>QEPC01006548.1:861489-888524 GCA_003113815.1 Sphenodon punctatus | reverse complement strand
TCTGGCCTAAAAGCTTGGTCAAGTCGACATAATGGGATTCTTCCATAGCTGCCACTCTAGCCCCAGCACCCACCGTGATGGGTCTGGGGCCATCATTCCTCACACATTCCGATGTTGTTCCAGTGCACCAAGAAACAGCCACTCCAGCCCCAGGTCCCACTGCCAGGGTTCTGTGGCCAAGTTACAGGCAGGGAGGGCTGTGACCAAGATCCAGAAGCTGCCACTCCAGCCCCAGGACCCACTGTGATGGGTCTGGGGCCATTATTCCACTCAAAGGCTTCTGAAAGCACATGTCCTGCTGGGCTGCCCTTGTTTAGCTCCAACTGCCAAGCACAGTTAAACCTCTGGGAAATTGAACTACTCGACAACATCCTGGGAACTATTCGAACTACATCCTGGGAAATTGAACTACTCGACAACAAAACCCCACTCCCAAATCCCCTGGATAAGCAACCCCAAGTCTTTTGTCACATCAGGAGCAATGCATCTTGCTGCGGAAGATTTTCTCCTCGAGATCTCTTGGGGTATTGTGAACTTTCCAATCAAGTACTACGAGGAAGAGAAACTCAGCTGGCTCTTCCTCCAGGTACATGATGTATCTTTCATTGTGAGGGCCTTGAAGATAGAATGGTGCTTGCCTATCTATTAGGATCGACTGACACATGTTCAACTGATGTTCACATGGAACCCTTCACTTCGGCCTTCAAAGTTCTCCAGCCCCAGGACCCACCATCAGGGGCCTGGAAAACACATTTTGATGGTAACATTTTTTTTTCCATTATATTTGACTGATACTTTGAGAGATTGTACCTCCAATGGAAGGCATTAACTATACCAAATTTCAAAAATATTGGATAAAGGAATACAATTTTATAAGCAGGTGATTTATATTATTTTGCAAAAATCTTCATATACATTCTTAGCTGTAACTTCTTTGCCTCACATTTAATGTATATGAACCTTAGCAAGTTTACAACCCTTCCCATATGTACTATCTCTGCCAAGTTCCAGAAGGATTAGATAAAGGGTCCTGGTGGTATAAGCAATTAACTTATAAATGTATGCCTGACTTAACATCTTTGTAGTCCAACCAGTGTATATGTAATTTTGCAGGGCTATATATCACACTTTCTCTATCATCTCTGCCAAATATCTGAAAGATGTGATAAAGGCCGGGTCCCAATTTTATATGCCTTCACAGAATATGCAAAGGACTCATGTCACTGTGCTTTAAAATTGGTTTGTCATGCCAGCTGGCCAGCAGAAATGTCAACCAAATATCCTCATTCTGTGCTGTGACCATCCAAACATCTTTACCCCACTTGTTACTGGGAAGCCAGAAGCATCTGTTTAGGAAACAGCCAGTAGAAATTCTCTTATGTCATCTGTCACAGTGCTGCAGGATGTGATTGTGATGATAATTGGCGAGCCTGGATGTGTAAACTATGACTGTATTCTCACCTGCGGCAGTGGTGGCGGCAGCGGGAAGGACAAGGGAAGATGCAGCAGCGCGGAGGAACCAGCCGATGGGAAAAGAGCCGGTGCGAACGGGGATCTGTTGCGGCTTCTCTCAGGCATGTCAGGGCAATATTTTTCACCCTGACATGTACGAGAGAAGCCGAGGCAGATCTCCGTTTCTACTGACTCGTTTCCTGTCAGCTGGCTCCTCCGCACTGCTGCGTCTTCCCTCGCCCCTTCGCTGCTGCCACCGCAGGTGAGAACATAGCTAGAATCTCCTGATTGCTGGGATGCTATCCCCAAAGTCCCAGTTATCTCCCTTTTATGCCCGCCTGAGGGCCACCCCTTATGCCCATCTCAAAACCACTACCGATTAGTCCTGTAAAGCTGGAAGCATGCAGTAATTGGCCAGTTAATGTGTCTGTCAGACTTTTGGGTTGCTCCACATCCTCCCTCCTACAGCCTCCCTCCCCCTATCGAAGTGTCCTGTAGTTTGGCAGAGATGACAGGGAAGGTATGTGATACATTCCTGCCAAATGTCTTGTAAACAGGATGGAATATAAGGATGTTACAGTTGGAAATATAGTTAATGTCTGATACCATCAGGACCCTTTATACAATCATTCTGAAAAGTGGCAGGAGTGTTAGGCTCGTGGAGGGACATAATATTCCCCGGTTTCATGCAAATTGGATGGAAGATAAAGAAGTTGTAGCCATGAATGTGTATGGAGCTTTTCTTAAAATTACAACATACAATTGCTTCTAAAATTGGTTCCCTTTATCTGATCCTTTCGAAAATTTGTACACATTGTGCCCTCCTCTACAATGTCCCCTAGTTTCATCAGAATTGAATAACAATGAAAAAAATCTGTAGCTGGAAATACGTTTTTCAGATTTCCCCCTTTATTTCAAAATCAAAATGTTGTTTTCGTTTCTATTTTCATTATTGTTATTTGTCATTTTTGTTATTGTAATAAAGAAAATGACATGCAAACCCCTATGACCTATTTTTAAGAGGGAGATAATCATACATGTTACACTGGGTGCAAAACACTGGATAGCCCCTACCCTGCTGCTGGACTTCTGCCTACGTCTCCCTATTTAAATTTCCATTTAACTAAGATAAAATCTAGAGTTATATAGAACAGGGGCACTGTATTACTATAACTGTGGTTCCTTTTAATATGTTATTCAAGGGTGTAATGCCCTTGGGTTCTGTACAGCCTCGTGCTAACCCCCCTGTGCCGCCTCTATCTTCTGTGCCTCCTCTACCTTCTAGAGGCCATAACAATTAAAAAATATGTGCAACCTTGTAATAGAACTAAATCTATAAAGAAGAGAGTGAGTTAAATAAATGGAAACCTCCATGTTAAACAAAGTCTAATACAAATAATATCCTAGAAAACAGTGAAAAATCATACCACAACCAGTGACTTCTCAAGTTTAAAAAAATATCCTTCAAGGAACAATGCTGCATGGTAGAAAAATACAAATGGTAATACAAATAAATAAATTCCAAAACTACTATCCTTTAACAGAAACCCTTTAAACTGTAAAACAAGTTTTAAAATCTTTCAAACAAAAAAATAAACATGGTGAAAACTAGAGAAGGCGCTTTTAAAATCCACTCAGAACAAACTCTATGACTCCCAAAATCTACTAATCTCATCTGTTACGTTACTATAGAAATAATAGTAATATAATATATGATATATTATTATATGATTTAATAAAGTATGCATGTTTGTTTCTAATGACACAGAGCAGATCAATTGGCTCAGTGTTGTCATAACTATGTAGTCATAGGCCATTTTTACATAGACGCCCCCCACCCCTTGGTGTTTGGGTAGGTGTGCTGGGGGGGGGCATCCGTGTATATGACCGGCGGTGGGTGGGGGAATGGGTGTACGCTTGGTGTTTGCCCATGTGAACACCGAGTGGGATGGGTGGGGGGTGCGCGCTCCCACGCAACACCCATCACACACCCATCTCCTCCCACCTCCACCCACGGAGCCTTGCGTTTTAACGGACACACACACACCTCCACAGCAAAACATCCATCCCCCCACCCACCTCTGTCTGTGTAAAAAGGCCCATACTTCACAACAGAAACCACACTTCAGGTGAACCTAAGGATTCCAATGTTCCTTTGAACGGACAAGATATCTATGCTATCATTCTTATGATAAAAAATTCAGCTCACCATGCTACCACATTTTCATCAGCATTAATTAGGATCATCATATTAGTGTCAGGAGGAACCAGTCAACGTGAGATCATTTTCACTGTTCACCACACCTGTTTAGCTACCACACGATTAATGCAATTCTTCCAAAGAAGTAAGGAAACATAGAATGTGTCAACATGAATCTTCTTTGACCATTTGAGATGTTACAATTAATAAATGATTTTGTAGTTAACAAAACAGGATAGATTAACTATGTAATGAAATAATCAGTGTCCCGCAATGCAGAAGACTTGGGTTTGATTCACATTCATAGTCCTATTGCTAAGGCTGAAAAGAATATCCAAAGCGAATACCAAATGACAAATCTAGTATATCTAGATCTGTTTTAATGAAGAGTATATGAAGCAATATTCAGTTCCAGCACTGATATTTTTTGTGGCTTGAATTTTTAGTTTTAGTATTTTTGTGTTTCGTATATTGGTTATTTTGGTTGGTATTCAGTTCAGTGATTTGTTCATGTTTGAAGTATTATTTGGAAAGATTTTTGAATCTGTGAATGCGACTGCTTCATTGTGGAACAATCACATTCACATTCAAAAATTTGAAGAACATACAAACACATAAATAGTACCACCAAACTGAAATACTGAATACAAAATTCCAAAGTAAATGAAAATGTGAAGATATGCGTTTTGCAGTGGCAATGAATACAAATTTGGATGTTAGTTTGTAGGACTTATATGCTAATTACCTTATGAAAATGAAACCTCATACTCTTTTCAGCCCTAATCATTACCTGAGCTGGCAGATATCTGGAGCGCCAGAGAGATAGTTATACGTGCATCCTGAGTGGAGCAGTAGTGACCAGTTGTGACACTGTGAGTTTCCCCCCAAACAGTTTTGGCCCATTTAGGGATTTTGCATTTTTTTTCCCCTTTGAAAAAATTAAAATAAATAAATGAGTTGAAAAGTAGGAAGGTGAGTTACTCATAAAATTGCTGCTATTTTTATTGCAGTAGCACCTAGAGACAAGGTCCTTTTCGTACTACACATTATAAAGATATGACAAAGGAAAAAACATGCTCAAAAGACAGTATGAACAAAATTGAGAAAGAGAGGGAGACAACAGAGAGGGAGACAACAGGGAGACATGTCAGAGAAACAGTTACGGGGAGCACAAGGGAAAGTGGGGAACTGGGAGAGAAGATGATTGAAATGGAGACATCATCTGGGAGTGCAGAAAGTGAGACATTTCTCTGCAGAGTGCTGTAGTGCAGATTCTGATGCAAAGGTAGATCTACCTTTCACGGTGTAAAATGACCAGTCTGAAAGCTTTTCAAAATATTAATTCTCTGATGTGTAGAGTACGTTCCATGTAAGGAAGGGTGACTACTTCTACAGTCCTCCAATAAATACATAGAAGAGGAACACAGTGTACAAAGGAAATGTGACAGATGCAGCATGAATTCTGCCCTAGAGCTTTTTAAAAGCAAACTAGAAAAACTATTTTTGAGTTAAAGGCTGTGATTCTTTTTATTATTATTTTTTCTATTTTTTTAGAGCAGGAAGAGAACAGTACAAAACTGAGAATATACACTGCATTTCCACTCTAGCTGCTCCAAGGAGACTTTGCAATGAGTTGTCAGCTACAAAGTGTGGGTGTAAAATGAACTTCAGTGGGGAGCTGAGACAATCTATCTCGCTTTGGCACATCAGAAATTGTGCTGCTTTGCCTTCTGCATGTGAAATCTATCTATTACTGGCTGAGCAGAGCCCTGTTGTGGAAGGCAGCTCGATATAAAGGAAAAAGAAGGTACCATTAAATAGCAAAGATTCACTCAATGGCTTTATTCAAAAGCTGTTTGTGAAATATGTAAAGTGTAAGGAGACAACTGCATCTGAACAGTTGATTCAGCTGCATAACTAAACCAGAGCTTTATCACAGGGATTATATTTCCATTAACTCTTTGAACACCCGGTGTTGGAAAAAAGGGGAAAGCTGGCTGGTGGTTATTTTCATAAGCTAGTTCAAGAAAGAAAAAAGAGGCTAGTCTTGTCTCAACGCAATTTATGCACTGGTTTAACCACATCCACTTAGGAAGTGGTTGTGTTAAATGCAATGCGCTCTCCGTGGGGCTGCCCTTGATGACTGTTCAGAAGCTAGAACATGGCAGCCCGTCTTCTGTTGGGGGGTGTATCACTGGGAGCACATTAGACCAGTTCTCCAGAGTCTGCACGGACTACCAAGAGCTTTCTGGGCACAATCCTAGATTCTGGTTTTGACCTATAAAGCCGTAAATGGCTTGGGCCCCAGGTGTCTGAAAGAGCGCTGCTTCCCTCATGTCCCGTTGCGGCCTCTGAGGTCAGCTGGGAGCGCCCTCTTGTGGGTACCATCTGCCTGTGAAGTTTCTACAGCAAGGGCATGCAGAGGGATGGGTGAACAGAACCGAGTTCGGAAATTCGGTTCAGTTCGAAAATCGAGTTCGGTTCAGAAGTTTGGTTCGGTCAACCGAACTATTCGAGTTTGGTCTGAACTCCAAACTTCCGAACCACATTCGCCCATCCCTATGCAGAGCAGCGGGCTTGGTGGCTGCCCCATGATTATGGAGCTCCCTCCCCTGGGGGTGGTTCACCTAAGCCCGAGCCTGCTCATCTTCTGGAAATAATGACCCGGTGATTGGCAGGCAGGGCTAAGGTTGGGTGGGGGGTTAGGGAAGAGTTGTGGGAATGGTAAGGGGATTTTTAGAGGTTTGTATTGATTGTAAACTGCCCTGAGCCATAATGGGAAGGGCAGCATATAAATTTGATTAAATAAATAAATAAATAAATATTCAGTAAACTGACTAAAACCAGTTGCATTGATAGAAACAGCAACTGCACCAGTGCTTTAACTGCATTGAATTCTCCGGGCTTCAGCATATTGTTGGCAATAGGACCCCTAACATGTGACTACTGCTCCTAGTGGGGCCTAGGAAGAAATCAAAGAAAAAGGATAGAAAAAATTTCTATAGGAATTCACCAACAATGACTTTCAGGGAAGACATACAGTTAATAGACCCAGATGTGTAGCTACCATAAAGCGAGGAGGCTGAGTTGAAGTCTGAGGGGGACATTTGCAAGTGACCTGGGTGTCACTAGGAAATTTTCAAAGGGGGAAAAGAGAGAGATCAACACCCTGCCTCCCACCCACTGAAAATTCCCTATCGCTGCTCAGGCTGCTTGCAAAAAGTCCTCCCAAGAAAGAAGTTTTCAGAGTGGGTGGGGGTGAACTGGTGTCACCACCCACTCTGAATACTTCCTTCCTGGAGGGGTTGCTGCCCTTCTACGGACAGGGGGAGCACTAGGTGCTGGGGCGGAATTGCCTTCATGGATAATCCCTGTCCTCAACCCTGGAGAGCATGCCCCTACTGCTTAGGGGGCCCTTAATTAGGACATGAGCCCAGGCCCACCAGAGCCTTGCTGCACCACTGAGTAGAGTCTTGTTTGGGCCAGAAATCGAGTCTGAGACTGGCTGCATTTGTTCCAGCCCGAGCCTGGGCCTAATGCATCCGGGTTTGTTGAACCCAAGCCCTAGTGTTTGGGTGCTCCCTCCCGCATAAGGGGGTGGGGCTACATCAGAAAAGGGCTCAGGATAGGGTCTGCCCCTTTCCAATTGTGCCATGCCCCCTATGAAATGCTGTGGTGTCACAGTGCTCTGTGCAGAACAGGACTTCCCACAGCAAGGCAGCCCAGTCTGAGCTTGAGGGACGTGGACAAGAGAGTGCACCCACCTTGATCTGACAGGAGCAGTTGGGTCCTGTCAGGTTTGAGTTAGGTCATAGACCTCTAGCAGTTAGCCATCATCAATCACTAGTTTCTTTTGGAGAGAAATTATTGGAGCCAAACTAAGGATATTTTAAAACACGACGGAGCACCGCACCATCACGGGGATCCTGACCGGGGTGAGAGCCCTCACCCCAGGCAAGATCTGGTCTGGCCACTGAACAGATGTGTCATGGTCCAGGGCTGGGAGAAAGCGGGTCCCCACCCCCCACAGTGTTGAGTGCAGCCCTCCCACCTCTCTGATGTGTGGCTGGTTGCCGCGCTCACCCTGGACCAGGATCAGGGATGGTCTGCTCTACCCCAGTCTGGGGATGGCTTCCTTGGGCCACAACAGCGCTTAGTCTGGGCTATGACTCAGCAATGGGCCTGAGTCACAACCTGGCCTAAACACTGCCATGTCTTGGAGAAACCCCAGATCCGGCCTGGGGAAACATCTGGCAGGCTGGATCAGAGGTGACAGCTCCACAGGTGGCCACACGAGTTAAAGTGTGGCCACCTGCGCTACCGTCACATCTGAAAACACCCTAATTCTGTGCCATCTGCTCCAGAAACATTGTGTAGGTACATTCGCAGTAATTTGTGGCCTACTGTATTAAAATCTCCAGAAGCATCCAGGACTAGGAGCATGACTGATGGGAGGTAACTTAATTCAGTCTCTGGTGAACTGGTACTCTCTAAGTCAAAATTTCCTTATCCAACATTACCAGTCCTTCTGTTTCATTTTATGTTGGTGGTGCTCTACATGAATACAAACTATTTTATTTTTTCCACTGTTTGCAGGTTTCCAACCTCTATCTCTATGACAGCGTGCTCATGCTGGCCAATGCCTTCCATAGAAAGCTAGAAGACAGGAAATGGCACAGCATGGCAAGCCTGAACTGTATGAGGAAATCCACCAAACCATGGAATGGAGGCCGATCCATGCTGGAGACTATTAAGAAGGTATGAACAAAAAAGTGAAAATGACTGTATTGCACCTTTGCATTGGATGAACACCTCAAAGAATTTATTTTTCCACAATTCAAACTATGGTAAATTAAACAATGTCACCATGATTTGGTGCACTTGCCTCTTGGTGCTATCATATGGGTCCATTTCTTACCATGTCGTTTAAAATAAGTTGACTTTGAATAAGCCTGGTATGATATAGCATAGAATCAACCTCACTCAGATTCCACATCACTTTGAATCTAGAAAAGAGGCCCAGCTCAGTGCTCACTGCTCACTATAGTCAGTGGAAATCTTTCCATTAAATTTAGTAGGTGCTGGAGCACACTCTGACTCCCCTGATACCATTGGTTTGCACCATTGTAAAATATGTGTGAATAGAGAATAAAGCCCTGTGAGAATCTGCAGTGGGTAGTGCATTTGCTACCTGCGGGTAATACCCGCATTTTCAGGCACCCGACAGGTTTACCCAACCTCCATTGGGTGCTCAGATGCCCCCAAATTACGACAGGAACAATTTTTTTCCCTGTGAGAAAATTTTGTTGAGAATGGGCCTCACAATGAGATTTTCCAGGTCAAGAATCTTGGGGAAATCAGGTGTTTCCCCCATCGCTCTCAAGAGATTCTTGAAAATCTCAAAAGTTCCTAAAAATGCTCTGAGCATGCAAAATGGTTGCCAGGGCTATTCTGCGGACGCACATCCCATTTCCAAGATGGTGTAGGCTAGGGATGGGCGAACAGAACCGAGTTCGGAAATTTGGTATGGTTCGGTTTGAAAATCGAGTACGGTTCGGAAGTTCGGTTCGGTTGACCGAACTATTTGAGTTTGGTCTGAAAAACCCCATTGAACTAAATGGAATATTATCTTATAGGGATGGGCAAACAGAACCGAGTTTGGAAATTTGGTTCGGTTCTGTTAGGTTCGAAAATCGAGTTCGGTTCGGAAGTTAGGTTTGGTCGACTGAACTGGTCGAGTTCAGTGCGAACTACGAACTGCGTTCTCCCATCCCTAGTGTGGGCTGACTAAGCACTGAAAAGGGCAGCTGGTCTGCACATGTGTGCAGATCTCATTGAATGTCAGAAACCTGGGGCTAAGTCTGATGCAGGGACTAAGGAACTGGTGGCATAATCAGAAATGGTAACCAGGTTGAGAGCTGAAACATAGTCAAGTCAGGATCAGTAAGCTTGTAGCGTGACCAGAACCAAGAAACTGAGTCGTGATCGAAAAGCCAGGACAGAAAACCAGCCTGCAAGATCAAGCTAAATGTCAGGGACAGTAACAAGAACCAGAAGGTGAGTGACAGGGTCAGGAATGCAGCATGGATTTTACTAAGCCATGTAGCCAAGCCATTATGTTCAACAAATGTTCACATCTTCCTGCTGAGATCTATTATTATTATTATTATTATTATTGTTATTGTTGTTATTATTATTGTTATTAGCCCTACCCTTCCTGCCAAAGGCAGCTCAGGGTGACTTACAATATTAAGATATAAAATACAAATATAAAACATAATCAAAAATACAAAAACATATAATATCCCCCACAACCTACCCTCTGAAACTCCCCAACCTCCTCACTCATCTCTACTCCCTGAAACTCTGCCCCCCCCCCGCCCCAGCCCCCATTGCCAAATGCTCTTGTGAGTGAAACTGTCTTGTACTGCCTTCTAAAGGCACTCAACCCTGGGCATGAATGAAACTCCTGAGGGAGGGAATTCCACAGCTGTGGCATGGCAGCCGAAAAGGCCCTCCTTGTCTTCGAGACCAAGTTAAAAACTGGTACCTCCAGACAGGTGTCCCCGGCAGACCGCAAAGGCCATGATGGGACACATGGTAGACTAGGCAACCTTCCAGATAAGAGGGTCCCAAGCCGTTTAGGACATTAAAGGTCAAACCCAGCACCTTGAATTGTGCCCAGAAGAAAATTGACAGCCAATGCAGATGGTGGAATGTGCTCCTGGTGACCTGGCCCCATAAGGATCTGGGCCGCCGCATTCTGCACCAACTGCAGCTTCTGAACAGTCTTCAAGGACAGCCCCACGTAGAGCGCATTGCAGTAGTCTAGCCTCAAGGAAATTAAGGCATGGATAATGGTAGCCACCAGATCCAAATAAGAAAGAAAAGGCCTCAGTGTTCTTACCTAATGGAGTTAGTAGGGCTGGGAAAACCGGATCTTCCGGTATCCGATAATGCCGGTACTGGGCGTACCGGCATTATCGGATTCAACCCGGTAATCCGACCCGTTTCCCGGATTCCCGGTACCAGATTTTTTTTAGATACTACAGGCCTGGGACACAATACCAGATTCTGTGTGGTGGGATGGTCTGAGCAGACCTAGTATAGCTGGGCTAAGTCCCCATTTTGACACATTGTCCTTACACCAGATAGAAGTGCGATATCTCAGAGAAAAACAAGGTTCTTTTTGCTTGTCTCTGGTTGTTTCTGTATAAGTTAAAGATCCTGTGGCACTTTTTAAACTGAGTATTCGACGTGTCTTGGCAAACATTCCCTTTCTCAGAAAGATCATTTCTTTTGTCTGAGCTATGTGTGAGCTATTGCTGAGCATATAACGCCTGCCACATTTAATTTCATTGCACACAGTTGCAGGACACTTTGGGATACCTTGAGCATGAAAGATGTTTTATAAAACTAAATTCTATTCTATTCTAAAAAACTTAAACATTCTTTCCTTAGGGACATATAACTGGACTTACTGGAGTAATGGAGTTCAGAGAAGATGGAGGTAACCCCTACGTCCAATTTGAAATACTTGGCACCAGTTACAGTGAAACATTCGGCAAAGACGTGCGGAGGGTAAAAAATTAATTTTTCTTTCTTTCTTTCTTTCTTTCTTTCTTTCGAAAGCGAGAGACATTCTGCTTATCTCTGGAAAAGTGCTATCATTTTGGAAAGAATGAAAGAAGTGCTTTTGCTCACAGAACAAAAGTCACTTACTACAGGAATAATATTTTCTAATTTCTCACACACTTAAACCTTGGAAGGTAACGGTTTTATACTGTCAGGAGGGAGGCCAGCAAATTGTTCTCGAATGTGCAGTATTCATTAATATATTCTGTGCCGGTGCAGAAAGCATAACAGTGAAGATTGTACAACTCTACTATGTATTTTCAGGTGAATTTATGGGATAATAGGCATAACTGATACGTGTCCTAATCAGGAAGCTAACTGGGGTATTAAATTACTAGGATATATAAAGCCATTTGAAAGTACAGTTTCAGCAGGAATCTGGAAAACTGGAGGAGGTGTAGTAGTGTGTGAGAGGGAGGATATTCTATTTGAAAAAAGGAATGGCATATCAGAACTGTCTAGTGGAACAGAGACAGTTTGGAATGAGGTAGACAATAGAATGAACGAAAGTGATCCTTCATGTATACTAGGGATGGGACTATCGGCAAATTATTGGTTACCGGTTTTATCGGTATCAGATTAATCCGATATTGGATTTATTGGTATCGGTATATCGTTTTTTAACATTGCAGATTTTTCGGATCTATTACATTGTGGCCAGTTTTTAAAGATCCGAAAAATCAGCAATGTTAAAAAAGGTATACTGATACTGATATTATCGGTATTATCAGATTAATCTGATATCGCCAATTATCGGCATTATCGGATTAATTCGATACTGATAGTCCCATCCCTAAATACAGATAAGTGATGAAAAGGAATTCCAGGAAATGTTCATGCAGATGGGCTATAAATTAAGGCTCAAACAATAATAGGAATAGTTAGCTTCATTTTTGCATGGAACAGAAGTTGAAAAAAGGCATATGTGATGATGCTTCTGTTGCCTGCTGTTAACATGTCATTTGTAAACGTTTAACACAACAACAGTATTTCTTATAGGACTCAGTTAATAAACTGAATTAACAGTTAATTCATTTTGGCAGTTTTTAAAACTGCCCAAACTTTTTTCTCCAGACTTTCTTGAATGGACAAAAGAATATAAGTTTGGGAAAACCTTTGGCCTTGTGGCTATTGGGGGGGTTTTGGGTTTTTTGCTGTTGTTGTTTGTGGTGGTGGTTGGGTTTTGGCCCTTTTCTAAAACCTAGGTCTGGCCAATATTTACCCTCAAGCACTGAAGAAGTGTCCTCAGTGGGAAGGGGGTGATGAGGACATGCACTCCAGGATGGAGGATTAACACAGACACAGATCCATAATCTGGACCCTTCCTTTCCTTCCCAGATGGGTGGGTTAGTGGGTTTTTATCCTCCTACCCCTATTACTCTTTATTATTTTTGTCCTTTCCCTGTTTCTATTTGTAAGGGGTTTTTTATGACTGTTTAAAAATATTTTTAAGGTTGTTTTATTGGTAATTTGTTAGCCACCCCGAGCTGCTTGCAGGAGGGGCAGGGTATAAATGTATTAAAATAAAATAAATTAAAAAATGAATAAATCCTGAGCACACCCTTCAATGCCCTCCCTGCAACTCCTATCCAGTCTGTGGAGTTTGTACTCATTTTCAAAGTGGCCTGCAGGTCAGAAAAGGAGCCCCACTCTTAATCTTGACAAGTATTTAGATGAAACTGTCAATACTCATTACAAGTAAAAAAATTCAGATTTGTGGATTGCTTTGCTCTATCAGGGGAAAAAACCAGAAGTTTATTGACTACGTAAGAACGTTTGTCCAGAATTTGGTTTCAAATATTTACTATGCAAGAGAGCACAGTAATTATGCTCTCTGAGAATGGAATCCAAACCATGACATCCACTGCCTCTACACTTAACTTAGCAGGAAAAGGTAACGACAATCCACTTCTGTGTAGGCTTTGCAGTATCAGGTGCCGATGCAGGGTGCAGGTCAGAGACAGAAACCAAGGCAAAGTCCAGATCAGGGAAGCAGAAACAAAAGCAAGGACAAGCCAGGGAAGAGGTAAGCAGGTTCAAGAGAGAGACTGAGAGCAAACAAGGGTGAATAAAATAAATCATGCATTCTCTGCGCTACCCCTCATAGCTACCTAGGCTCTGTAGATGAAGAAGGCAGGCAACCAGTCAAGAGCTGAGGGGGCATAGCAAATCACCAGAGCAGAGAACCCAACAGAGTAAAGCCAGATCACAGTAGTGATGCAGCTAACCAGTAGCCACTGCCCCAGAGCAGTAAGGGTGCCTGTTTAAGTCCTGGGTCCTCATGCTACCCTTCGACAGGGGGCTGCCTGCAGCCAGAAGTATGATGTAGTCTGATCTGTTTGCTCACCAGCAGGGGCTGCTCACGTTGGGGGAAGGGGCTCCTCCATGTTGCTGCACTCCTCAGGGAGGGGCTAGGCCTGGCTAGGCAAAGTGATCTGAAAATTTAGTGGGGATGGGAACAATTGCCATTCCCCCACCCTTAACTTTGTGGGGGACAAGATCCCCACAATAATTACACCCGTGATAGCCATCCTAGATAAATTAGGAGAGAGGCTTGAATTCTATTCCTGGCTCTACAGTTGATTTCTTGAGTGATCTTGGGCAAGTCAGTCTCTCCCTCTCTGTGTCTCCATTTGTAAAACTAGATTAACAATACTTGGAGAAGTAGTTGTACGAGAAAGTGCCATGGAACTGTAAATTGTTCTCTTTTCTTCTTGCAAAATACATTCAGGATGTCCTGCTGTACATAAACCCAGAACACGCAAACTGGATTGAATCAGGCAAAATGCATGCACCTTGAGAGTGACCCAAACAAAACCATTTAGAATTATTCCACGGGCGAAAAATGAAGGAACTTGTTAATTAGGTGGAAATTCTTGTTGGAGAAATATCTAAGAAACTTGAAAAATTAAGCTGTTGTCAAATGAAGAGCATACTCAGAGTGCTGCTGTTGCAGGTGCTAATTATATCACATTTGTGTATTAAAAGTAATTACTGAGCACTGGAAGTAAACTGTTATGCAGATACAGCTGTTGTCGTTAAGATACCCTCAAGCCCCCATTGTTGTTCTTACTGGGTTTGATTCAGCAGGGTGGGTACAACCCAGGGCTCACTAGAGAAATTCTGGCTCCAGAACCAGCCAATTCTACCCCAGCACACAAGAAGCAGAGCTAGTCAAAGGTGGATTGAGAATTCTTGGGGCCTTAGACCCCAAAAGCATTGAGCCCAGAAATCATTCCCCTTTGCTGGCACCATCTTCAATGGAAGGCCTGCTATCTCTTCTTCTGTCCCTCCATCTGCAACACCTGGGCCCCCTGCAGTTTGGAGATTGTCCTGCCCTTTCCTCGGAGCAACAAAGTCACTCACCAAGTTGACTGCTGTGGTGAGAGAAAGCTCATCGGGCACCAAGTTTCTTGCTGTGAGTGTCCCCTGTAGGATTGGACTGGTCATGCATCCTTCCTCACCTCCCCCACTTTATGATTGCGGGTGAAAACAGACATGACGCTAATCACCCTTGGTGGCTATTTATGCATGTTTCAGGGCTACATAGGGCACCAATACAGTCCTGCAACATTCATAAATAACCACCAAGGGTGGTTAAAGGGTCGTTAGCATCATGTCTGTTTTCACCCAATGAGGACAAAGATCCTCCAGCAGTTAACAGGAATTTGCTGTCTCTACCTGCTCTGACTGAGCTTTGCCTGGAGAACAGCAGAAGCAGTGGTAGCTCCCATATGGGTGGAGCCCTGTGTTTTAGAGGGTGCTACTCCCATGGACCCATTCATTATTCTGCTTCTGGCTAGTTCTATCTAGCTGTTCATACCAGAGAACAGGAGTAGCAGTTGCCAGTGGGAGGAAGAGGTATAAAAGAGGCTCTGTGTATAGTACAGACCGAGCTCTGAACTGAGTGGGGGAGATTGACCTGCATTAGGCCACCTCTGCAATCATCATGCGCCAGTGCAATTCATATGCAGACTGTGCAAGACAGCGACTCTGGCCTTACATGTTACACAAATTCTTTTCTTCTGTGTACATGACACATGCAGATAGAATGAAGAAGCACTTGCTGAATACTTGCACTAGGTGTCCAGCTACTGTTGACGACAGATTATTGCCGTCAAACAGTAAGAATGGGCAAACTGCTCTGCATAAAAAAAAATAAAAATTTGCATCTTCCTCTTCATCTTCAGCAGCATCACAAAGCACAGAGTCTTGTAATGAAGATATGAATGACAGTGAGTGTTGATAGTTCCATTTCTAGAGGTGTGCACCAGGGAGCCATGTCGTTTTTGTTTTTTCATTTTTGTTATTTAACTATGTCATTTTCATTTTCATAAATATAAAATTTTTGTTTTCGCTTTTGCTTTCGTTTTTGTTTTCCATTGGTTTCAATGGAAAACACATTTATGGCTGTAAAAATTTTTTTTTACTTTATATTTGGCTGCAACATGGAGGGATTATACCTACAATGGAAGACATTAAGTGTACCAAATTCCAAAAATATTGGATAAAGGAATCCAATTTTATAAGCAGTTTAATTATATTATTTTGCAAAAATCTTCATATACATTCTTAGCTGTAACTTCTTTGACTCACATTTAATGTAGATAAAACTTGGCAAATTTACATCCCTTCCCATATTTACTATCTCTGCCAACTTTCAGAAGGATTGGATAAAGGGTCCTGGTGGTATAAGCAATTAGCTTATAAATGTGTGTCTGACTGTAACATCTTTGGAGTCCAACTAATGTACATGAAATTTGGCAGGGCTGTATATCACACTTTCACGATCATCTCTGCCAAATATCAGAAAGATGTTGTCAAGGAAAATGTCATACTCACACTGTTGGTAAAATCTGTCCGAAGTTCTTTATTGATCTCAAAGCGCAGAGAGAGAGAGCATAACTGAATCCATGCAAGGAAACAGACTGGTCTGACTTCTCCCCCCAATACAAGAAGTTTTATAGGTTTTTCATACATTCAAAGATACATGCATGCCATGCACCTCATTTAGAGGTGCATTTTCTTTTTAATGCACATATTTGCCAGGGCCACACACTTCTAAAATTACAACAGCTGTCTGACATATTTAACTTCGCAAAAGCAAGGCAAGCTTTCTTTCAATCATGTGCCATTAATTCTTGGCACAGGAAAAACTTTTGTATAGCAGCATACATGGTCCACAAACAAAACACAAACACCAACGAACACACAGAAAGGCAATTTGTGGTAGCAGTACATCATTCTGTTCCAACTGTGCCCTGAAGGAACAGGGTATAAACACCTTTTCCCAGGATTTGAATCTTGCTCCTGGTTTGTTTAACATCACCTTTCTTTTACCTGAGCAAGCACTCAAGCATCCACACAACTTTAACTGGACAACAACCATGGCATAAACACAGGACACACTTAAATTCACATTAACCTATAGGAGTACTGAGAAGTACAAAAGTTACAAGAGAAAGGAGCAAAAATAATGCTTCATTTACTTATCATGCTGAAATCATGAAAATGATGAAACAGCAGGCAATACCTTGCTATAAATTCTTAACAACACATAATTCTAACAAAATGGAACAAATTGGCCTATTGCAAAAATGAAAGGAATTACAGCTTTTCAAGCTGCCCCAAGATAAGGCAGGAAAAAAATGTCTGATGGTGCCTGGACAGGAGCTGGTAAACTGAGCCAAGAGAAAGAGGTGGAAGAGTCAAATGCTCGGTCCAGTGGGTCACATTGGACCGGACATCCGCTTCCCAACATTCCAGTTGGCCACAATAGTGGTAAAGGCCAGAAAATTTAAGACCCATGGCATAATTCACTTCCCCGTTTTCCTTTCCTTCAGCAAGGTTTTTTAATCAGGCTAAAGTAGCAGCATGCTTTTCTTCAAAATCAAGTTACTGGGAGTCTTTAAAATTTCTTATTTAATTGCTCTGCACACCTGTGGAATCTTAAACAAAGCTATCCACATGATGAAAACCAATTAAAACTAGTGCAGCCTAAAATAGGACTAAAAGCAGCTGAGCCCAACAATGAAACTAACAGTGTTAGAACTCAGTGATGCACCAGCCTGTGCTTGCAAGGGAGCTGAGACCACTGAAAATGCTTCATGAGCAGGCAAAAATGAATCCTGTACTTGCGGTTGGGGCACCCCAGCATTGTTTGGATCATAAGGTGGTAGGAAAGCAGGGCTGCAAAAATCCACTTCAGAAGTTTCCTCATCCGTGTCTTCAGGCAATTTAAATTGAAAATACAAAGAAACTGCTGGAGCACCAGGTATGCAGACCTGATCAGGTTTGAGATTACTTATTAACTGCTTTATTTGGGTTTTTAATTTGTCCCGAGAGTCTAAAAGAGACCTAACTTCAAATTCATGCTTATGTTTGGAAGCCTCAATATGCCAATCCAAACATGCAACCTATTGAGTCCAATGCACCTTACAACCTTTTAACCTTAGGACTCTGCGGAGATGAACAATTTTATCTAAATCAAAAGAGCCAATTAGAGGAAATTGCAGTTCAGGCTGATCTTGGGTATACTTGTTCCACACATCTAAAAATTTACAAACATTTTCCCCATAATGTATACATACACCAAGCTGGGCTTCCTTTTCGCAGGGTGGAGAGCTGCTTAGACCCTCCGGCCCCCACCTTTCTCACACGCACAGGATTTTCACACAAGGACAGATTTTTAAGGATCATCTACAGAGAGCACAGTCTACCAGCAACTCCGCTGTAATCTGAGCTCATTAACATTCTTTCTTCACACAGCACTCCCACAAACATCAATTCAACATACTGGCTTTCAGTCAGACCCGCAGTCAGACACTTCCAACTACAGGGAAAGGGAAATGAATAACATTCACACTACCGAATCACAGGATTCCACAGAGGCACACATCTGCAAAATTACCCACCCCATCAGGTAGGAAATTAGCCCCATTCAGGGCAGCTATCCCAATTCAAGGCAGCCTTGCTATGCAACACTCAGCTTAGTCCCAGACTCTGTCAATGGTCACATACAGGGAAACACATTCACAACACATTAAAACTTATACATTTGAAATCCCCATTCGGCAGGATTTCCAATCCCCACTCGGCAAGATTAAACATATGCATTTACAAACCCCCTCTTCTGGCAGGCTTCCCAATCCCCACGGATTTTACATATGTATTTAGAATCCCCCCCCCACCTGGCAGGCTTCGGTGGATCCACTAAACTTCTTCACTGACTAGTCATTTCTACTTAAACTGCTTATTATTTGCAGTACTAAGACTGTCTGACAGATCTGACCACTCAGATTCAGAAGGCGTCTGCCCACTGGTCTGGCTCCCAGAGCCTACAGGAAGCCCCTCACCCACACCTCCATAGGGGTTTCAAAAGGCCCCTTTCCTTATCTGGTGCCTGAAGGTGGGAGAGAGACGGTCCTCAGCCCCCCCTGGAACCAGCCTGGCTAAGAGCCTTCCCGGCCAATGCACCAAACTGTCTAGGAAAATTTCATACTCACACTGTTGGTAAAATCTTTCAGAAGTTCTTTATTTATCTCAAAGTGCAGAGAGAGAGAGCAGAACTGAATCCATGCAAGGAAACAGACTGGTCTGACTTCTCCCCCCAATACAAGAAGTTTTATAGGTTTTTCATACATTCAAAGATACATGCATGTCACTCAAAGCAAGGTCATACAAAGGTAAAAGCTTACAGCAATTGTTTACATACTCAGCAACCTATTCTCAAAACAATATAAGCTAGACTGTTTATAAAGTAAGGTGCCTAAACAAAGCCAATGAACTAGCACATCTGCAAGGCCATTGCTTGCTATCTGCTGTAAGGAAGAACAGAGCAGCCTTTCTCTGTCCAATGTTGATCATGCATGGAGCTGTTTCCCAGGCCTTGCTGTGTGACACAGAACCCGAACTAGCCTCATGATTATTTTTATTTGGCAGGCTAAAGCTTACTTTTGTTAAGGATGAGTATTATCCAGCATTCATCTGTCTTACGTTTTGTGCTACCTTCCTTAGGCTATGTGTAGCTCAATTCCATAGGGTCCCTTATAAAAATTCCCCCACAATTTGATAAAGGGTCCCAATTTGATATGCCTGGAAAGCATATGCAGGAAGGAGCCTATGCCAGGGTATTGTGATGCCAATTGGCCAGCAGAAATGTCAACCAAATATCCTCATTCTGTGCTGTGACGATCCCAACATCTCTTCCCCACTTGTTACTGGGAATTCAGAAGCATCTATTTAGGAAAGAGCCAAGGGGACAACTTCAATTGCTTATAAAATTGGGGTCCTTTATCAAATTGTCCTGTAGTTTGGCAGAGATGACAGGGACAGCTGGAAAGGTATTTTCAAGGTAATGTCTTATACCATCAGGACCCTTTATCCAATCTTTCTGAAAGGTGGCAGGAGTGTTAAGTCTGTGGAGGGACATAATATTCACCGGATTCATGAAAATAGGATGGAAGATAAAGACGTTGTAGTCATGAATGTGTATGAAGCTTTTCTTAAAATCACAACATTCAGTTGCTTCTAATATCGGTTCCCTTTATCTAATCATTTCAAAAATTGGTACACATAATGCCTTCCATTGGGGGTACAACTTCCCTAATGTCCATCACAATTGAATAAGAAACAAAAATGTTATAGGCGGAAATACCATTCAGTAACCTTCCATAAAAAAGTTATTAGGCTGATAGATGGCTAAAGAGAGTGATCACTTGATTTCCCCATGATATTATTTTGTCTATTATTCTGTAAGCGGACTTTGTACAGTACCAGGAACTCATTCGTGGCATCAGACAATGTAGAATGATCATTTCTACCCGGTCCTTGCTCATCCCAGCTGGCTCCCGGTGGTCAGCATCCAAAGATGGCTTCTTAAGCAGGGGCCAGACAATTGCAGTTTTAAGGACATCTGACACTCTCCCCTCCTGAAGGGAGGCATTGACAACCTCAGCCAGAAACGGCGCCAACATCTCCTGGTTGGCTTTCACCAGCTGGGACGAGCAAGGGCCAGGTAGAAATAATAGTTCTGTATTGTCTGATGCCACAAATGAGTTCCCAATATTGTACAAAGTCCACTTACAGAATAATAGACAAAATAACACCACGGGGAAATCAAGTGAACACTCTCTTACATAATGCTTCCTGCTAATCTCCTTGATCCACATTTCCAGGGCCATGATTTTCTGATGATGGATTTGATTCAGCTTGCAACCTTATAGTGGCTGTTGCAAATTTTAAAGGATATAAAGATGAACAAACAATTCTAGTAGAGACAGCAAATTATAAAGCAAGAAACAGTACATTCAGTCATAAAACAATGTGGAGTTCAATGCCAGCAGTTGAATCAAAACAACTTGATCTGTCATCATGGTGGGGGTTGTGTCCTTCTTGCAGTTCTAGCTTCAGTGGCAGGAGTTGTTTTAACAGTCTCATGCACTACTGTATGTACGGAATGAAACTGGTCAGTTTGGGGCATCGTCCATTCAAAAACCAGCAATAGACTGAAACCACTGAAACCAGAAACCAATGTTGGGAAGCTTGTGACCATGTATCACAATTTAAGATTAGAAAATAGAATAAGAGATGAAGAGTTGACTCAATATGATGTTTTGCACAGGCCTTGAGGCGGGGGATCCATTAGTGGGGGAGGTGTCAGCATAACCCTTGTCATGGACGGATCATTATCTCCTCCGGACTGGTATCTTGGCACATGTCAGTCCCCAGGAGGGTGAAGAACTAGTTAGGATGGTTCGCCCCGAACGGCTGATGCAAGCTAGAAGGTTCCAGACTTCTTTAGGGGATGTATCCTCTGACCTTGATGGCTGCTCACTCGATGACCTCGTGACCAGGTGGAATTCCATGTTGGTGGAGGCCATTGACCGGATGTCTCCCAGGCATCCTCTCCTGAACCGCTGACAACACAGGTCCCCATAGTATATGGAGGAGCTGCAGCAGATTAAGCAGGAAGGGCGACGGTTAGAGCGATGGTGGCATCACTCGCGTGCTGAAGCCGATTGATTGCGGCATAGAGTCTGGTTACGTACCTATGCTGTGGTGGTGTGGGCAGCAAAGAAAGTTTTCTTTGCTGCCCTCATTGCGTCTGCTAAGTCACTCCCGGTGGAACTTTTCCGGGTGGTGAGAGGGCTGGTCAGTCCGGCCTCCCTCCACCTGAATTTAGTCATTGAATGCCCGCTGTGATTTGTTTGTGGACTTTTTTGCAGATAAATTTGCTCAGATCCACCACAGTTTTGACGTGACACTTTTAGCAGTAGGTGAGCCAGAGGCAGTAGAAGCCACACCTTGTCCTGTTTTGTGGGATGCATTTCAGAATGTGTCGCCCCCAGATGCAAGGGATGCCCTGAGGTCTGTCCGAGCCACTTATTGTGACTTAGACCCATGCCCGTCCTGACTGGTCAAAGCTAGCCGGGAGACAATAGGGCCATTGCTGGCAGGGATTGTCAATGCCTCCCTGGGGGAGGGCAGGGTGCCGGATTGCCTTAAGGAGGCAGTGGTGCAGCCCCTGAACAAGAAACCATCACTGGACATTGGCATCCTGGCCAGTCTCTAACCTTCCCTTTTTAGGGAAGGTTATTGAGCGGGTGGTGGCTCGGCAATTGCAGGAGCATCTGGACCGGATTAACTTCCTTGATCCCTCGCAGTCAGGTTTTCACCCTAGATATGGCATGGAGACTGTACTTGTGGCCTTAGTCGATGACCTTTCCCATGAGTTGGACCGGGGTCTTTCGACCCTGTTGATCCTATTAGATTTCTCTGCTACATTTGATACCGTTGACCATGAGTTGTTGGTGACTTGGCTGTGGAACCGGCATGGGATTGTCGGGACTGTTCTTTTGTGGTTCCGCTCTTTCCTGGCTGGGAGAGTCCAGCGTGTAGTCCTGAGTGATTCTTCATCTTTTCCCTAGGGCCTCACGTGTGGAGTCCCGCAGGGTTCCATCCTGTCCCTTCTCTTGTTCAGTATGTACATGCAGCCTTTGGGGGAGGTTGTTAGGGAGTTTGGTGTACGGTGTCATCAGTATGCTGATGACACCCAGCTTTAGCTCTCTTTTTCATCTGACTCAGGCCTGGCAGTCTCGGGGCTTACCTAGTGCTTGGCAGCTGTGGGGAATTGGATGAGGGCGAGCCGTCTGAGGTTAAATCCCGACAAGACGGAGGTGATGGTCGTGGGGAAGGCCAGGGGAGTGGCGGCCCCCATCATTGATGGGATCCGCCTTGCCATGGTATCTCAGGTTCGAAGTCTGAGGGTGCTCCTGGACCCACAGCTCCGCCTGGATGTCAAGATGGCGGCTGTGGCGAAAGGGGCATTTCATCAATTACACCTGGTGCATCGGCTGCGGCTGTATGTCTCAGACTCCGACCTAGCCACAATTGTCCATGCTTTTATTACCTCGAGATTGGACTACTGCAATGCACTCTATGTTGGACTACCCTTGGTGCTGACTTCGAGGATGCAGCTGGTGCAGAAAGCGGTGGCCCGTCATTCCCTGTCCTAACAGGGACGGGCCGACGTGAGCATATTGGACTACTGCAATGCACTCTATGTTGGGCTACCCTTGGTGCTGACTCGGAGGATGCAGCTGGTGCAGAATGCGGTGACCCATCATTCCCCGTCCTAACGGGGACGGGCCGACGCGAGCATAGTATACCTGTGCTTTGCTCTCTGCACTGGCTGCCTATAGTCTCCCGGGCCTGATTCAAGGTGTCAGTGTTGACCTTTAAAGCCCTGAACAGCCTGGGCCCCACCTACCTGTGGGACTGCCTCACCCTCTGGGCCCTGGATCGACCCTTGCAGTCAGCCAGGGGCACCCTCCTCGAGGTCCCCCGGGTTTCTCGAGTGTTGACCTTGCGGAGGGCGTTCTCTGTGGCCGCACCGTGGTTGTGGAACTCCCTCCCGTTGGAGGTCCACCTGACTGCTGACCTCCCCTTTTTCCATAGACAATGTAAGACCTGGCTGTTCCACCATGCTTTTCCTGAGGGAGAGGGGCAAGTGGGTTTGGTTAGGGTGGGGGGTATATTATATTTTTACATTGTGTTTTAATTGTGTTTTAAATTGTATTGTTGTTGTTTTAAATTGTTTTAATATGTTAGCCGCCCCGAGATGCTTTTAGCAGGAGGGGGCAGCATATACATTTTATTATAAATAAATAAATATTCAGATGAAGATGAAGATGAAAAGGGAGATTGATTCATTTGATGATGATGATGATGATGATGATGAAGGTGAAAATAAAGCAGTTGAAGCTGATGAAGATACGGCAAAGCAAAATGCTTGAAAAGTTGGTCTGCTGCCTACTTAGCATAACTGCCTTTAAAAACTGACTTCTGATAGTTTTTATCTGACTTCTGACTTTTTATAGTTGCTGTTATTTTGTTTTATTTCTGTTTAATTTTATTATTTTTAAAATTCTTTTAAACTGTTCAGGCTGAACTGGGGTTTCAGGATAAAAACCAAGGAGAACTGTTCAACCTTCAATACTGTTTACATTATAGTAGGCTAACATTGCTAAACATTATAACAATGCATTAGCAATTAGAATAAGTATCTAACCTGTTGATGATTAAAGTCTCTCTTTGTTATTGTTCTAATAAGTTAATGTATGTTATTTGTATACTTGTTTGTTGACAATGGCCTATGGCCACGCAAAATAAACTTATTAATTATTATTATTATTTATTATTATAAGTTAATGATTTTAAAAATACTCGACCATTATTTGACAATGTTTGACTGGTCAGTTGACCAAATCAAATGCCCAACCCTACTTAAAATGAAAGAAATACCTACACCCAATCCCTAGGCAAACTCATTGCCTCCCACGTTTTCCAATACCACCTATACGCTGATGACACTCAACTCTCTCTCTCCACTCCTCCCCTCTCCCCCTCTGTTCAAGCTCGTCTCACCAACTGTCTCTCTGATATCTCCGCCTGGATGTCTCAACACCAGCTCAAACTGAACATGGCAAAAACTGAACTCCTTATCTTTCCTCCCAATCATTCCTCTCCCTCTTCCCTGTCAGTTGCCATTGACGGGGTCTCCATCCTCCCTGTTCCCCAAGCCCATAGCTTGGGCTTCATCTTCAACTTGCATCTTTCCTTCAAACCCTACATTGACTCCGTGGCCAAATCCTGCGACTTCTCCCTCCACAACATTGCTAAGATCTACCCTTTTCTGTCTGACTCCTCTGCCAAAACTCTCATCCATGCCCTAGTCATCTCACGCCTCGACTATTGTAACCTCCTCCTCGCTGGCCTTCCCCGCTCTCACCTTTCCTCCCTCATCTCTGTTCAAAACTCTGCTGATCATCCACCTAGCCCGTCGCTTTGACCATGTGCAGCCTTTCCTCTCCTCCCTCCACTGGCTTCCCCTTCTTGAGCATATTCTGCACAAACTCCTCGTCTTCACCTACAAANTGCAGCCTTTGGGGGAGGTTGTTAGGGAGTTTGGTGTACGGTGTCATCAGTATGCTGATGACACCCAGCTTTAGCTCTCTTTTTCATCTGACTCAGGCCTGGCAGTCTCGGGGCTTACCTAGTGCTTGGCAGCTGTGGGGAATTGGATGAGGGCGAGCCGTCTGAGGTTAAATCCCGACAAGACGGAGGTGATGGTCGTGGGGAAGGCCAGGGGAGTGGCGGCCCCCATCATTGATGGGATCCGCCTTGCCATGGTATCTCAGGTTCGAAGTCTGAGGGTGCTCCTGGACCCACAGCTCCGCCTGGATGTCAAGATGGCGGCTGTGGCGAAAGGGGCATTTCATCAATTACACCTGGTGCATCGGCTGCGGCTGTATGTCTCAGACTCCGACCTAGCCACAATTGTCCATGCTTTTATTACCTCGAGATTGGACTACTGCAATGCACTCTATGTTGGACTACCCTTGGTGCTGACTTCGAGGATGCAGCTGGTGCAGAAAGCGGTGGCCCGTCATTCCCTGTCCTAACAGGGACGGGCCGACGTGAGCATATTGGACTACTGCAATGCACTCTATGTTGGGCTACCCTTGGTGCTGACTCGGAGGATGCAGCTGGTGCAGAATGCGGTGACCCATCATTCCCCGTCCTAACGGGGACGGGCCGACGCGAGCATAGTATACCTGTGCTTTGCTCTCTGCACTGGCTGCCTATAGTCTCCCGGGCCTGATTCAAGGTGTCAGTGTTGACCTTTAAAGCCCTGAACAGCCTGGGCCCCACCTACCTGTGGGACTGCCTCACCCTCTGGGCCCTGGATCGACCCTTGCAGTCAGCCAGGGGCACCCTCCTCGAGGTCCCCCGGGTTTCTCGAGTGTTGACCTTGCGGAGGGCGTTCTCTGTGGCCGCACCGTGGTTGTGGAACTCCCTCCCGTTGGAGGTCCACCTGACTGCTGACCTCCCCTTTTTCCATAGACAATGTAAGACCTGGCTGTTCCACCATGCTTTTCCTGAGGGAGAGGGGCAAGTGGGTTTGGTTAGGGTGGGGGGTATATTATATTTTTACATTGTGTTTTAATTGTGTTTTAAATTGTATTGTTGTTGTTTTAAATTGTTTTAATATGTTAGCCGCCCCGAGATGCTTTTAGCAGGAGGGGGCAGCATATACATTTTATTATAAATAAATAAATATTCAGATGAAGATGAAGATGAAAAGGGAGATTGATTCATTTGATGATGATGATGATGATGATGATGAAGGTGAAAATAAAGCAGTTGAAGCTGATGAAGATACGGCAAAGCAAAATGCTTGAAAAGTTGGTCTGCTGCCTACTTAGCATAACTGCCTTTAAAAACTGACTTCTGATAGTTTTTATCTGACTTCTGACTTTTTATAGTTGCTGTTATTTTGTTTTATTTCTGTTTAATTTTATTATTTTTAAAATTCTTTTAAACTGTTCAGGCTGAACTGGGGTTTCAGGATAAAAACCAAGGAGAACTGTTCAACCTTCAATACTGTTTACATTATAGTAGGCTAACATTGCTAAACATTATAACAATGCATTAGCAATTAGAATAAGTATCTAACCTGTTGATGATTAAAGTCTCTCTTTGTTATTGTTCTAATAAGTTAATGTATGTTATTTGTATACTTGTTTGTTGACAATGGCCTATGGCCACGCAAAATAAACTTATTAATTATTATTATTATTTATTATTATAAGTTAATGATTTTAAAAATACTCGACCATTATTTGACAATGTTTGACTGGTCAGTTGACCAAATCAAATGCCCAACCCTACTTAAAATGAAAGAAATACCTACACCCAATCCCTAGGCAAACTCATTGCCTCCCACGTTTTCCAATACCACCTATACGCTGATGACACTCAACTCTCTCTCTCCACTCCTCCCCTCTCCCCCTCTGTTCAAGCTCGTCTCACCAACTGTCTCTCTGATATCTCCGCCTGGATGTCTCACGCCTCGACTATTGTAACCTCCTCCTCGCTGGCCTTCCCCGCTCTCACCTTTCCTCCCTCATCTCTGTTCAAAACTCTGCTGATCATCCACCTAGCCCATCGCTTTGACCATGTGCAGTCTTTCCTCTCCTCTCTCCACTGGCTCCCCCTTCCTGAGCGTATTCTGCACAAGTTTCTCGTCTTCACCTACAAAGCCCTTCACAACCTTGCTCCCCTCTATCTCTCTGCCCTGATCTCCCTCCAAACCCCTGTTCGAGCACTCTGCTCCTCTTCCATCCCCTCCCTAACCCTCCCACACCTCCCCTGCTCCCCCAACTGCCTTTGTCCCTTCTCCCTC